>BMAW01053527.1:182539-222669 GCA_019974015.1 Nephila pilipes | reverse complement strand
AATTATATATATATATATATATATAGTTGATAAGAGCTTATTTAACAAATATATTTTAACAAAAAATTTGAAATATAGTTAAGAGAAACAAACAGTGCCAAACCAAATGCATAATATGTCTTGCTAGACGAAGCAGGGTTCCTTAAATGCTCTTTGCTTGTCTTCAAGCTAACTTTTTAGGATTGTTATAAAATAACAACTCGGACTTGCTCAGATCTTGAGATCTAGTAAGATATATGCAAACTAATGATGATTAAGTTCTTCCATTTTAGGGACAAAAAATAGTCTTGCATTATTAGATCATAGGCTTTTTTCACATTTTAGAAATCCCGTGGCTGGAACTGTCCTATCATTTTCATTTGTTTAGTAATATAACTGGATCAGTACAAAGTACATTTAAACCTGAAAATGTTGCGCAAGTCTTCTTATATGGAATCATTATTTTGACAAAACAATTATCTCTGGAATACGTGTAATTAGGGAGAAATCATAACCTTTTATGGAAAAAACGTATTTTAATAGGTTGTGTGAGGGATAATTTAGAGAACTTTCAGTTAGAATGAAACTTCCTAAATTTAACTGAAAGTTTTCATATCTGCCTATCTCCTCAAATCATCATTTATGGATGAAATTTAAGCTTCTTTTTTTTACCATCTTGCTTATGTTTCGAAGCAACAATATTTGTTCAGAATGATTTTAAGAATTTCAGATAATCTACTTTTTCAAAACATATGCTGAATTATCATTTTTTTTTCACCAAAAAATCGTCAACCGATACTTTATGGTGCTGTGTTACACCACAAAATATTTATCAGACCTTGCAGACAGTGAACTAATGCTTTATAAGACACATTATGTATTGCACACTTTAACATCAGATATTACAACCATTGGAACAAGAAATAAATGGTTTTTATATTGAATACGTTTATGAAATGTATAAACGCTTTTATAAACAGTCGGTTTGAAAAAAAATGTATTTCATTCCTTTGTGGAGATTTTCAGTACTTAATTTCAGTATAATTTTTTGAATTCTCCAATTTAGATTTCTCGAAGATAGTTGAATACATAGAGATTTTTTTCTATATGTACATTCCATAAGTGAATTTTGAATATAAGCAACAGTACACTGAAGAAATAATTTTAGTGATCGGTGCTTAAAACAGTACGCATAAATATTAAAGTCAAAAACCTTCGAGATATTTTTTCAATGGAATAATATAAAAATGAAAAACCCTCTATTTTTTTGTGATGAAAGATGAGGAAGAGCAAAAAAAGCAATTTAATGAGTCAAATATGTTTTAAAGTATTTAGTGAAATATATTTCCCTACATATTAATTAATATTTTTGAAAATATTAATTAATATGTAGGGAAAATATTAATATATATATATATATATATATATATATATTGAAAATTTATGAAAGAATAATTTAAAAATACATTATATATATAATTATATATATATATATATATATATATATATATATATATATATATATATTGAAAATTTATGAAATATAATCTGATTATTATATAATCTGAAAAAAAAATTACTCTACTACAGCAATGTATAAATTAAACTACATCTAAAATAAAATAATGGACAAATATAAACGCCGCCATATAAACACCACCTAAGACTACAAAGCAAAATTGAAGAAAAAAATAAGATAAGATTGTATTCCAGTTGTTTTTTCCTTACTGTTACGGAGTTCAACAAGGTCGTAAAAGTAGTAATGTTGATTAATTATTTGATCTTCAGGAATTCAGTTAAGGTACATAATCCCCTGAATATCGAAAAAAAAACTATCATCATTGCTTCGAATTTTGCAGTACTCTTTCGAGTTTTTGAGCTCTCGGGGAATTCGGGCTCTTCCTGTGGGAGCTTCGTTTCAAGATCATAAGCAACAAACACTACTAGATACACGTTATTATTCTTTCCAATTATTTTGGTTCATTTTCAAGGACATTCAAAGAATCAGCACAAAAATTTTTTCGAACATCTTGTTGATACGTGAGAATTTTAGGCACCATTTTGGCACACATTTCTTGCAACTTAAAATTGCTATGTAAAATTTGCCATATGGATTCTTTGTCAAATCCTATAGCGTCAGCAATCGCAAGAATACTGAATTTATGTTCAGAGCGAACGATATTATTGATTTTTCTGATATTGCCTTTCGTTTATTATGTGAAATGCGACCCGGTCGTGAATCATCTTTGACATCACTCGGCCATCTTTGGAAATACTTTTTTCAATATGCTATACATTTCAGTAGAGAATTTACCAAATTTCATATGAAGTTTCACAACAATTCTTTGCTCTATTTTTACACCTATCATTATTTTGGCAAAACAAAAAAAAAAAAAAATCTAATGCAAACAAAGGCTACGGCTAAACGGATTTGTTAACAGAAGTGAGAGGTACTGCTGTCGAAAAAGAAGTCTTCATGCTAAACAGCTGTCGGTCTCTAGCATTTAACGCATGCGTAATTCTTTTGCGGCAGCTTCAGTCTCGTTATTTAATATCCCCGCCTCGTATATACATATATATATATATATAGAGAGAGAGAGAGAGATAGATAGATAGAGAGAGAGAGAGAGAGAGAGATAGAGAGAGAGAGAACACATTAAGGAATATGGAAACTTGACATGATTATTTGACATTAATTGACATAATTATTGACATTAAATTCTGGAAAGAAATCGTAATCGTAGTGATTCGTGTCGCGGATACATGCAGGCCTTAAGTACATCTAAAATTGTTTCACATGTTTTGCTTAGTTTGTACATTTAGTGTTTACTAACAGTTTGCTCTCTGGATATAATCTCTCTCTTGTATTCGCTAATATAAGCTTGCAGAGAAGCCACGGCTGGAAGAACACTTCGTTGGAAATCTTTACGCGTACTTGCGCTGTACAGGTTTATTATTTTCTGTGCAGGTCTATTGACAGCTTGCCTGGTCAAATATTTATCAGCTTGTTCCATGTTCATGTCATCAGTCAATCAACTACTGCTGCTTACGGGTGTGAAATGAATTCGTCAAAAATGACGCAAGAGCAACGGTGAATTAAAATGAGCAATCATTGTAATTTAGGGTAAGGTGGAATAACTTGTTGCGTAAAGTGGGTTTTCTCGGGTGTGGTCGATATCTGAACTAAATTATTTACCATTTTCAGAAACCGGTAGAACTATTGGTGCCCAAACAGTTGGCGAAACACAAGCTGTAATTTCGAAATCCATCCAAATATCGCCCTCAAGGACGTACTTTCTTGGAATAGGTCCGGGAATCAATTTCTAAGCACTCTAATCATCTCTTACAATTTGTGCTAAGTGCGGGTGTTAATACTTAGAAAAAAACTATAAATCCTTATCCATTTTCGTCCATTCATGTTTTGAATTAATTTTTAAATATTTTTCCCAATTTTTCGAATATCTAGATTGCAATAGATCTTGTTTGGAGCAGTATAGCCATATCTGGATCTTGTGCCATTGAATTCAGAACCTCACCATCATTCACATATCTTGGAAGCCTCACGAGGTGTGATTTCAAGAATTTTGGTAGCTTTTTTAGAGACTAAAAAATCCTACAGAAGATCAGGTTAAGATAGTAGACGTTTCAATACACCAAATGACGACTTATATTTAAGTTTGACAGCCATAACGAACCAAATAATCACTCTTTTTAGCAACTTTGGCTCGTCTATAGGCTCCAGTTTCAATTTACACTATTAGAAACCTTCTCCGTGTTGTAAGTCTGCTTGTTCCTAGAACTATGTTTTTTTAGCAGCACGTCATCATGGTGACCACAAATAGTGAGAAGGAAAATTTCTCAGTTAGGGGAGAAAGAATGGAACAATATACTCTTCCGTGACTAATGTTGATTTACAGTCCATCCTGATAATAGGTATGTTTTAATCTGCAGGGAATAAGGGACTCGAACCAATACGGAATTCTTACAGGAAATGTCATATTTTGCGAAAATGGATTATTAATCTGAAGTTGTATCTACATTAATGTTCACATCAATCTCCACATCAGTAGAAATGTTTCTCTGATGGCTCAGTGGTATAGAGATGGGATTATTAAGAATTTTGTAGTCAAATACGATGAAGAGAATGTATCTAATTTCATTTCAAACGACAATAAAATCAATTCAAATCGTTTTGGACAGGTTAACGATTTCCTTTACCACGAAGGATTAATTGAAATGGTATGACCAGGGTTGTCTCCAGTGTTAGTGATATATCAAGCAAATGAGTTGAAGCCTGTCTCCACCACAAGTGTTTCCACAGCAATACAAGCAATACAGAACTCTTCTGAAAGAGTGAAATGGAATACATTATTCCATCTATGATATTTTAATAGACTCTATTCCTGACAGATTCTCAATGTTGCTGTTCATCAGAAAGAAACATTACTGCATGATAAAATAGATTTTCCATCAAGAAATTGTTGTTGTTTTCAAATGCACAAATTATACAATTTTTGTTATAAGCTAAAATCCTCAATAAAAAGTATTCTTTCTTCATTATGAATGTGAATGATAAGTTAGCCACTAGAACTTTCAGTTTATCATGCATTATGCATCAAAAGACTTAATTTTCAACAATGTATATGTATACACACACACACATACACACACACACACACACACACACACATATATATATATATATATACTGAAAAATTATGAAAGAATAATTTAAAATATTTAAAAAGACAAAAATCCAGAAAGAAATGTAAAAATGAAAGAAAAAATAAATGAAAATATGGAACCCAGCAAGCCAAAAAGCAATATTGGGCTGAGGACCGAATAAGCGGGGTTAAACTAGTTTAATGGTACCAACCTTCCCCCTTTGCGACTTGGTAGGCTGAATTGGGAAATCCAAATTATAAAAGAGTTCAATGATTAAAAGATGCAAAAAAGATCAGCAATAAAATCTATAATTCTTGGTATATATGTATATAATGTATATATATATATATATATATATATATATATATATATATATATATATATATAATGTAAATAATTAATAAGAAAAGGAAGCAAAATGAAATTTAAATAATGTCTCATATTCTGGAATAGGGAAATTCTGCTTAAAAATAGTTTTAGGACCCAACCTTCCCAGCTTCAGTAACTACTTTATTAATTAAGGTAAAACCAAGAATAATCAACATTTCAGGAATGAATATAATTTTCATTAAAATAATTTAAATTAGAAGAAGAAAAATAAATCTAAACAAATACATTAAAGCAAATTAAATAAACATAAACTTAAAAATAACCTAACTTATTAATACACGCTTAATATTTTTTATAAAACTAAAAATCTAAAATTTTATCTCTCACCAAAATGCTTTGTTTATCTTATTCCAATATTGTACATTAAACATTATATAATCATGAAACTATTAATTAATTGAAACAATGTATTTAACTGAAAAATTTACAAAAATTTCATTTCCCAAAAATTTGTAAATTTTTTTTAAAGACCTAAACAAAGTTAACTTTCAAAATTTAACAATATTTATAATAAATATATTTACTTAAATAGGTATAAAATCAAGACAGTAAAATTAATAAAAGAAACTGCACAAATAATTTGAGTCACCTCTTGTGGCCAAAATTAAAATTATAGTTTTTTTAACAAAACTAAAACCTGAAAAAAAATATTAATACAAAATTCTGTGACATATAAATTCAAAATTAAACCTGTATATGATAACACACACACATATACACTCGGAAGCAATATCGACAAAATATATACATCTATTACTATATTTATTATTTTTTAAAAATTCATTAATTCAATTTATTGCTCAATTTTAATGCAATTAGAGATGCATTTCTCATAATTTTATATTTCAGTTTATAGTAACTTACTAAAATATTACTTTTTATAACATAATTAAAACAACTTTTCTCAAAATAGAAATATGTTAAGAGTTACTGCAAAAAATACCTTATTAAATTGAAATATAAAACTTTCCCTTGTATCATAAATATTGCAAGTAATTCTATTATATATCTCAAATTGTATGCTTAAATATTTTGTTTCGAAATTACTATTATGAGTTTGAATTAGATTTATATTTGTAGGATACAAATATATATTACGATTATTTCGAAAATGCTTATTGTAATTCAAAACATATTCAATTCATATTCAATCAATATATATGTAAGGTATTTGTTTCTATCACTATGATCCTGTTTTAAAAATGAAAGTAGATGTTAGCCAAACTCTTATCCCTTATGAAACTCTTATCGTTTACTCGTATCCCTTATGAAATACTCCTAAATTGTTTAAATTTCTCTCATTTATAATAAATATAATTTTCTTTAAGTAGAACATTAATTAAATATTTAAATTAATCATAAGCAACGAATTCTTCTAAAATTATAATTCTAATAAATATTGGTATTTAACAATATTTTAACTAACTTATCCATGTCTATAGAAACAAACATATCATCAAAATCATAACTATGAATCGTAAGTAATTTTTAGACTTTTCTATCTTTTAAAAGTAAACACACACGTTATATACATAATATATGTGTAATGATTTAACTTTAATTAAATAATTTCTCTTATTAGTAATTTAATCTTCTATTATATCGCATTCCTTAATTCAAAAGTAAATTTTATTTCCTGATCCACTTCAATAATATCCTCTTATTTATTAGATCCCGGAATCATAAAATTTGTTTAATCCGCCTTCCTACGGTCGTAAATCTGCCAAGATAATCCATACGAGATTCTTGTCTGCATTGAAATTCCCTAGAATACCTAATCCTGTGCCACGTGTTTGATTATGTCTATTATGGAAAAATTCCTGATATATAACCTGTTGCGCAGTGAAAAGGCGCTCTTCTCTCTTTAAACTCTCTCATATATTCTCTCATATTCTCTTACTCTTCTGCTCTTCTGTAGGACACATATGTAATTTTCATATGGTCTCTCGCTTTGGTCTTGCTGGCGGAAGCCGAACTAAGTTCATCCTAACCTAACACTCTTTCTGCTAGAATCAATAAATAATCTGATTATGGAAAAATGATTGTTCATTTCGGCTATGAATTTAAAATGTTTTATCAATATTTGCACAAACGCTTAAAGTCTTACACACACACACACACACACACACACACACACACATATATATATATATATATATATATATATATATATATACTCTGTAAAAAAACGACGAACTAAAAAGGAGAGGCTCGATTGTAATGGAATTTCATATGCTAAAGCAGTTGGACTGAACATGTAAATGATCAAAATTTGGTATCCAATGAATGAATAGCGGGAGCTACAGAGCATCGAAACTCAGCAGGTGTAAATAAAATGCGATTCTCAATCTCATGGTCAAATTTTCTGTTTCATTGCGATTTAGGATGCCTTTTAACGACTGAAAAAAAAATTCAGGATTCAAGCTCTTTACGAGCAACTGCCAGAGTTTGAAAGAGGTCGTATCAATGGATTGAAAAAAGGCAGGTTGGGCAAATCGGAGAATCGCTCGTCTTATGGGTCGAAGCGATGAGGCAATTAAAAGATGTTGGCAAGAATGGGTGGATAATGGCAGTTTTTAGCGTCAAGATGGTATCGGTCGACCTAGGGCCACAGCAGATTGGAAGGACAGAGTAGGTGTCAGATCAGCTGTCACAGCGTCTGATTCATCGTTATGAACCATCAGACGTGCGATTCGCACACGAGTGTCCACCATGATCATTCCAAGACGGCTGAAAGAGCGAAATCTTCGCTCCTACCGACCGCTACGTCACCTTCCACTCACGCCTGCACACTGTTGAGACATATTACTGTGGTGCCTGGCGCTATCAGGTTGGTATGAAGCTGACTGGGATGCATAGTATTTAGCTACGAATCCTGCTTCCAACTGTGTCCAAAATTTTGTGATTTCACATGTAAATACTATAACATGGCTTCACTTCGAAAAATAAAGTGTCTACCTTCTTTTCCCACATTGAAACTCTGATCCTTCCACAAACGCTAATAGATAGGACAACTCATTTTCTCAAACATATTCTAACGACTGTAACTAACGGGATTCGTAATGTCAGCTTTAAAAACCATATTTATAAATGAAACTATCTGATAACGTAAAAAAATTCACATTATCCTTATATATACCTCAATATTTGGAAAAAAAGAATACTTTTCACTTCGAAACGTTGACAGTTTATATAAAAATATTTATACGCATTCATATCTCCATATTATATATATTCTGCAAATTATTTTATATTCCTCTTCAAATTTTTCATCGCTTGATATACTTTATTTTTACCTCATGTTTTGAAATAATCAAAAATTAATTTTGTTCGAAGTATTCTGAATAAACAAAAAAATTTTAAGATCCTACAAACAATATTATTTTCTGTCACTAAGTATGAAAAACTGAGTACAATAAAATGACATTTATATTGAAAATTTCTTTTAATTCAATTGGAGTATCAATACTAAGGACAACTGGAAACGAAGCAAAAAAAAAATACTATTTTTCTCTCTTCACTCTTTCTCTTCTTTGTCTATAGAGTTTTTCCAAAAAAAAGTGTTGTTAATGAATACTTTATTTGTATTCTTCTATTTTCTTTCTGTATCATGTGGTATAGAATATAAAGGCTCACTTAAGGCTTATATCCTACATGAATCATTAAAAATTCCCTCACTGAAAATGCATTTGTGTTTATTATGTCTGAAAATGACATAAATAATGCTTTAATCCTTTTGCCTAAAAAGTAAAATTAGTATTATATTCTTTCGTAAATCGTCTTTCTAATGTTTCCGTATTAAAACGTCACATAATAAATGCAGTAGAAAATCTACATGGATAATAAAGGTTTAAATAATTTATTGAATTCGTTGGCATTTAAATCACATTACACACGAAACGTCAGCATTATTAGATACCTACCATCTAAACAACTGTATATGTTGCGCATAAACAGCGATCGCAAAGAAATTGTACGTTATATTTATAGGCTTATAAACACTTGTAAAAAACTACTTTGTATTAAAATATGAATATAAGAAAAATGAATGTAATTTTGAATACAATGTATTTTAAAATGACATGGTTCAAAGCAGACGACACAACGCAAGCACGGAAGCAGACATTCGCGGCACCTGTCTGGCCGTATAAAATAAACATAAATAATACAACACCGAAAAGGGAAAAAAAAAGTCAAAAATAAGCTACCACTTTGTAAGATAATGGTATACGTCTAAAATTCTTCTTGCCATTTGTCCAATTTCAGTACTGAGAGAAAAAGAGGTCTAGTTGTTATGATAGGAATTTTACCAACTTTTAAATGACCTTGCATGTGAAAAAGAATGAACCTATTAAATATATGCAACGAATGTAGTTTCAAAAAAACTAACCCAAATACCTCATATTTAAAAGTTATGAATAATATCAAGCAAATTAGGGTCCTAGAATAAAATAAACGTTGCATCATTAAGATATAAGCAAGTAAAAATGAGTTTTTCTAAAACATTCATGAAAACACAACACATTTAAAACAACGAATAATGCACATTTTTAAAAGTAAAAACGATCAAAAAAGGCATTTAATTATTATTATTTTATTACATTTTTGGAAGCAGAAAATTTTATGATCTTATTTCACATATATTTAGTCAGCCTATCTCTTGCACATTTAGCATACCACCAATTATTTATACTAATAAAAGTATAGAATATCATGCATATATATATACACATTTTTCAAACCTAATTTCGTATGACTTCCCTAAAAGTTTTATTTCATTGATGTTTGTTACGAATTGAGTATTGTGAATATTCAGTATGGTAAGATTGCTTACGCCTAGGGATGGCGCTGCCAACTTTTTCAAAAGTAAGATAAGAAGTGTTTGAACATAATGTATATAAAGATGATACATCTGAAATACTTCGACGATGACTTCGATGGATAGACGATGACTTCGAGACACTCAGTATTTTTTATAAGGGCATGCGCTCATCATCCACATCTAAATAAAGAATTACAAAAACTTCGGGCTCCGAATTGCGTCACGGAATGGGAACGGAGATAGATCTTGCATTGTCGAGTTGCGAGACTTTATAGATAAGCATTACCAGATATATTTTTACTTCAAGAAACACATCTAAAGCCAGGTACAAACCTTAAAATTCCTAACTTCACAACGTATCAAAATAATAGAATTAACCAAATTGGCATTGGAAGTGGTACTGCTTTTATGAATCGAAACTCCATATCACATTTTAACATTCCAACACTTTCTCTAAGGGTGCTAGAAGCAACAATTATTGCTCTAACACTATCGAGGGAAGATCACAATATCATCTCTTTAATTTATATTCCACCTACATTGAATTTTACTATCATTTTTTATTTAAATTTACTACCATCTGATCTAAAAACATTTACTGTATTAGGAGATGTTTCCATCTTTTGAGGAGACTTTAATGACCATAACACCTATTAGAGATGTAAAATAAACAATAACAGAGGAAACATAGTTAAAAATTTCACAGACTAATGTGACTCAAAATAAAATCCTCATCTACACCACTTAGGCTCTAAATCCACCTCCTCAATGCGCTCTTATTCGGACTTTCATTGTGAAGTTTCTGCAGTTTCCATCACAACTCACGTGAGATCACAATCTGATCAGTATTAATTTTAAAACTTCTTTACAAATAGCACTTAATGAAATGAACATTTCCACAAATTAAGAACTTTCCTGTAAAATTCTGTGCACTTACTCCTCACTAAAAATATCCTTCCAACGGATTAGTCGAAATCGAAGATCGAATAAATCATGTTTTATTAGAGATGAACTCTGATTAGTTGTTTCTGATTTCACTGTTCACTGTTTCTGGTTTCCATGAAACCAGAAACCGATCTTTCAAAGTTGAGTTTCAAAATCAGAAAAAAAAAAAAAAAATGGCAGTTCATAAGAAATTCCACTGATTAAACTACGTTAAATAATTTCCGAAACCAGATAAAACGTAAAGTTGATGAATTTACACAAAAGTCATGCGCTAGAAGTCGGAGACGATTTTCTCAGGGGAATGGGCAAAGCTCTACGCAAAAAGAAAACTCCCGTTTCGACCCTTAAAGATCCGAATAATATCACACTTCCTGACCTAGAAAAGGAAAATGTTTTGGCTGATTCATTCGAAAATCAGTTTAAATTAAGCAAAATTATAAATCTAAATTCTGACAAAATCACTAAGGTTTTTGACAATTATTTAAATGATGAAAATATTTTTTTTAAAAAAAATTTCCTCCCCTTACCATCCCTACCTTTCCCCCTCCTCTACTTTTTACCATCCTATGCTATCTGAAGTTATTAAATACATTAAAAAAATCAAAATTAAAAATGCTCCGGGTAGGAAAGGAGTCACAAATAAAATTCTTAAGCAACTGCTAATTAAAGTTAATTTCCAAATCACCCACATTATTAAAGGCATAATCGCTTTAGAGCATTTCTTTGAGTCGTAGAAAAATACATCTGTCAATCCCATTATTAAGCCACGAAAGGACCCCACCCTCCCTGATAGCTATCACCCAATATTCCACCTACATATGCATAGTAAATTAGTAAAAAAAGTTGTTTTAAACCTTCTTAATGATTCTCTTAATAGTAGATATCCTAATTTATGAACAACATGGTTTTAGAAAAAACTATTCACCACCCATCAACTATTCCGTGTCATCGAACACGTAAAGTTCGGTCTAAATAATGAAAAATCGACAGATGCGGTTTTTTTCTTGATATTAAACATTCAAAACGCATTCGATAGAGTTTGGCACGAAGGTTTTCTCTTTAAAATTATCAGAATTAACACCCTTTTATCATAATTAAACTATTTAATTCTTATCTTGAAAACTGAACTTTTGCTGTCATGGTAAACAATAACCACTGAAATGCAATGAATATAACCGCAGGTGGGGGCCCGGGTTCAATTTTAGCCCCGACCTTATATTCTATTTTTTCTGAACTCTATCCTAAAATTAATCAACATAGCTCAATGCATGTACGCAGAAACACGGTGATACTGGCAGAAAACAAAGAACCTATACTAGTAGTTGCACGAGCACTACAGAAGCTCATCACACTACTAGAAACTGGTTGTCTGAATGGAAAATTGCCCTGAACGTTAATAAAACGGAAGAAGTCTTCTGTTCTCATAACAGAACAAGAATCAATCATGATGTCACCATCAACAAAAGCTCACCTGATGTTCCCCCACAAAGTACCTTGGGATTATTTTAGATAAGAAACACAATTTCGTTTTCAAAAATAGAATTTATCTCGCACAAATCACAAAGAAATTTTTTGCCAGCGAGTGTTCGGTTTACCCATTAATTGCTCAGAAATCTAAATTAATTATTGAAAATAAGTTGCTTATCTACACCCTGATTCTCAGACCAATTCTAAACTACAGTTGTTTAGCTTGAGACTTTGCTGCGAAACATACATAAATAAGTTAGAAAACGCG
The DNA here is from genome assembly GCA_019974015.1 of Nephila pilipes. NCBI lineage: Eukaryota > Metazoa > Arthropoda > Arachnida > Araneae > Nephilidae > Nephila > Nephila pilipes. The sequence continues at coordinate 210,133 of BMAW01053527.1, read as the reverse complement.
CAAAACAATATTAACAGACAAATTGTTAACGCGAGTTGGTTAGTGAGAAACACAAACATTTACACCTTTCTAACTTTACCAACCATGAAGCTCACCATTAAAACTTTCACACACATGCACAGACATCTTGATGGACCGTTTGTTTCTATCACTCGTAAATAAAGTCCACATATTCGTTTTTATATTTTTATTTCTCAACACCAGTCGCTCTTCATTCACTCGCAGCATAACGAGCGCTAAGTGCTTTTACATTTCGCCGCCAGTGGGCTGTTCATAATAAATGGCTGGTCGGTAACAAAGAATCTCCTTCAAATATTTTAATAATCATATGAACATCAAAAATTCAGCTCTCAATATTTCAAATAATGATCCGGACCCAAATATTAAGAGAGCAAAAAATATATTCAATAACTTAAAAAAATCTACTTTTTCACTAAATTCTAACACAAACACTTAAACACATTTGTCCACTCACCACACTTACCAACAAATTAATCAAAATACCAACTCGTGTCACCCTATTTTTCACACAGACTGTTCCAAATTAGATTCAGTTCTTCACACTGACAAAAAAAGGCAGTCACCACATCGGCTGACTGCTTAAGTTAGACATGCACCCCCTCCCCACACACAGTGATGCTCTTGTGTTAATTTCTTAAATCTTTCTGTAATTTCTCTTTTTAAATGCTCCCTAATCTTATTTTTAATTCTCGAGAAAACTTTTAAATTCCATTTATTAATTTTTTTTCTCATTATAATGATCTTTTTAACGAACCACTTTTTATTAATAAATCTTTAAACAAAACGCAGTTATGGGTGGGGAAATATCGAAGTTTACTTCACAAAAAAACAGCAAGGTGTGGAGATTAAAAGCTAAAAGTTCATGTGCTTCAAACAAATATCGTCAACTTTAGAATTTTAGAATCGAGTTTAGAGTTGATGTCCTACCCAACTATAAATTGGTTCATTTTAATATAAAGCTAGTGTCAGAAAGTGAAATAATTGTAGATCCAAGCATTGGAGGAAAAAAATGTGTTAGTTGAAAGGCGGATTGATTTACTTTTTTGCCGTTGTTATATGAGCATTCTAAAACTTTATTTTGTTTGCGCGGGGAAAGCATTTCCGGTGGGGAGATGACTCCGAAAACAAGTGCTAGTATTCCTTCATGGGGTGTGGTGAGTACAAATTTTGAGAGAGCTTCATATTGCTTAATCTTGTTAAAAATTTTGTTGTATATCAGGTGTTTAGCTCGATAATAAGTTAAATATTATTATCTACTGTGATAGGTAATTGTTGGGATAGGTAATTGTTGGGATAGGTAATTGTGTGATAGGTAATTGTTGTGTTGTGTTCTGTATTTGATAGTTTGAGTTAATAGTGCTGCGTTCTGTGATTGATGTTTTGAATTTAATAGTGTTGTGCTTTGAGATTTTAAGTTTAATTTAATAGAGTTTTGTTCTGGGACGAGTGTATAGTTTTTTTTGAATTGATTGTTTTAGTGTTGGTCTCTTAAACTAAAAATTGCTAATTTTTTTTGCTAAAATGAGTCTTAAATTACTGGAAAAAGACGAGTTAAAACTTGTATAACACAGAAGATAGCTCTAGATGTTCCAAATGGAGTTAAAATGGATAAATTAAAATCTTAATAGAGAGTTTAAAAATCTACGAAAACATTGCTGAATTTCTACAAAATATTATCCATGGCATTCTTGAGGAAAAGAAATTAAAAAGGGTGAGTGAAAGACAGAAATTGAATTAATATTACAATAAAAAAAATTAAAACTATCTCAGCTAGAAGAGGAATTGTAACTAATTCCAGGAAAAACCACCCCTAAAGTAATATATGTAGACAAACCCTTAAATGTAAATATTGAAAATTTGATTAAAACTTTTAAGACATTAGCAACTTCCTTTCCCACTAAATCAGACTCCTTCAACTTATTTTTTTTTTCATTCAAGTAAAATGCTTTTAGGACAAAAAATGTACCAGGAGAGCTTAAAACAGAAATCCTCTTTATTTTAAGTGAAGGGGTTAATAATTTATTGTTATATGTCAGAGAAGATGATATGAATGATTATAATAAGCTAAAATGTATTATTTTGAAAGAATCCAACCAACCTCTTAAGGATGTTTAAATTATTTTCGTTCTGCTCAAATTTGCCTTCTGAAAATTATGTACATTTAGCTTCAAAGTTAAGTACATATTTTGACTTCTATTGCCAATTGAGGAAAGTAAATGATTTCAAATCATTATGTGCCTTTATAGTTTTGGATAACATTTTTAATGAACTAGATCATGAATTAAAGTCTCATATAGAAGAAAACGAAGAGAAATATGATATGAATCCCAAATCTTTGGCCGTGAATGTGATATCTATTCACCAAAAGGTAAACAGGCACTAGGATTTTTTTTTTTACGAAATCATTTCCGACAACGACAACAAGAGAAGTGAGCATTGTTACGCGAATAAATATCACATTTATAACAATAAAAATTATTTGAATGAGTATATGGGTCTAGAGTGAAAAATCATAAATGTATTTTTTGTAAAAATAATGAAAATCATACTCTAAATTTTAAGGTGTCCTAATCTTAAATAAAATGCCTGTAAATGAACGCGTTGAAATAGTTAAAAAGAATAACCTTTGTTTCAAGTGTTTGTGTGTTTTTTTTTTGTTGAGTGCAATATTAATAGTTTCAAATCCCAAAATTGATTTTGTGGGAAATCGCATTATCAATTGATTCATTTTGCAAGAGAGAAAAGAGAAAAATATTCCAACAACTGAAAACGTTCCCCCTTCCACTGAGAATACTGTTCTTTGATGCAATCCCTCCAGAAATTCAACTTTGTTGATCTCTAAGAAACGGTCTCAGATACCTTCCGTTTTATTGCTAACGTATTATGCGCATGCTAGCCGAATAGATGAAAGAGCAAAAATAAACAAACTAGTAAAAATATTATGCGACAATGGCTCATAAAGAAGTTGCTAGACGAAATCCCTCACAAATTGCCAGAAATTATAAAACCAGTTAGATAAGAAAGATTATCAGATTTCTTTGGGTTCAACAAAGTCTACTGAGAAAATATACGTCACAGTACAGTTAAAATTAACTAATGGGTATAACCCTTATCAATCTATTGAAATTGAAATATTTTTTTACAGCCGGTATTACTGCTGCACCTGTTTCTGTTCCAAATATTGAAGTTCAAAATATAATACAATCTCATGGATTAGACTTCGCCGATTTTTGTGAAAATGTTACAAATATTGAAATATTTTTAGGAGTAGTTTTTTTCTAGCAGATTACTGAAGCATCTTCTTTTGAAAGGATAGAACAAAGAATTTTTATGTGCCAACGATATTCGGATTCACTTAGAAGTAAGAAAGTAAGAAAGATTACAAGAAGTAGGAAGAAAGAAGTAAGAAAGATTACAAGCCTAAAGTTAAAAATACAGTGTTCTGTGTAGCTGCTTCAGATATTCAAGTTTTGAGGAAAATCTAGACTTTAGTAATCAGAGAAAAAGAAGAGTTAAATGTAGTTGATAAAGCGTTGAAAGATCAAGTCAAGATAAATTTAAAATTTGTGAATGGTAGATATGAAACGGATTTATTGTCGAAGTTAAGTTATGAGGAATTAGAAAACAATTACTTTTTGTGTAGCTAAGAAGACGTTTGATGAATTAAAAAAATGGGTTACTAATGACTATAGAGTCATAATAATTAAATGATCAAGAAAAAAAATAAAGTTATTGAAGAATGTGAGAGAGATGAGTATGTGTGATTATTTTATGCCACGTAGAGAGGTAGTTAGAGAAGAAAAAGGAACAGTAAAATTTCGAGTAGTTTTTAAATGTAGCTTATAAAATCTAAATTTAATCTTTCTCTGAACAATTAATTGGGAACTGGCCCAAATTTAAATCTGAATATCAGAGATGTAATTTTAAAGTATCGTAAGTACAAAATAGCATTTAATGCTGATATAGAGAAGACAGTTTTGATTATACGAATTTTTAAAAGTGATTGAAAATTCTTAAGATTTCTATGCCATTCAGATAACCTAATGAAGAATATAAATTTATAACAATACATTGAGTACCTTTCGGCTACAAAAGATCACAATTTAATTTGAATGCTACGATAAAGCATCATATTAAAAATTTGAAAAGCGCAAGCTTAAGTCATTCAAATGTCGAATTCGACACTTTATGTAGACGATTTATATTTTAGTGGAAATAATGTAGGAGAGACATTTGAGTTGTCTACAGCTACTATACGAATATAAAGAGTATTAGCTTTGATATGAGGAAACTAAAGTCTAATAGTAGAAAGTTGGTAAAACTGAGGATGGATGCTGGGCTTAGCAATAGTGACACAGTGGATGAACACCAGTTGAAAGTTCTAGGACTGAATTGGAACCCTAAGAAGGATGAGTTATCGCCGGAGAAGAAGGGTCTAGTGGAACCATGGAAATCGTTACGAAACAGTAAAATATATGTTTCACTGACAGTGGAAAACCTTTTTGATCCTATTGATTTTATTTCGCCATTTGTTGTATGTATCAAGTTATTCTTTAGGAGAGAGAGGATGATTTGGATGAAGAGTTCCTCAAGGACATGGGACAAAAATAGGTAAACTGGTGTAATGAAACTGATAAAATAATTAACGTTAAATTTATAATTCCGAGGTCTTGTTTTTTAGATTGTAAGAATCTCTCTCTCTCTCTCCCACACACAACACAACACACACACTCAGAAAGTAGAGGTGCATATGATTTGTGATGCTTCAATGAGTGCAGATTTACTTTTTTTCAGCTGAGAATTAGGGGTTTCATGAGATCTGGTGATTGAATCCAAATTGACTTCTATAAAGTAGTGAGGATTGGCCTAAGCAATTAGTTAAACTGTCACACGATATTCAAATTGAAAAAATACTAAGAAAGAAAGGCAGTGAGTTCGATACGCAGGTTGTATGCTGCTATTGCAGGAATTTACAACAACCAGAATGATTATTTTAGTACGTGGCTTCATGAGAGATGAGAGAAAAGAGTAAAAATTATTAATATATTAATTAAAAAGTTAAATTAAAATTAAAAAAATATTGTAATGCCAATTAAAAATATAAATAAAAAGACAAATATTAATCAAAACAAAAATTAATCATAATTCAAGCATACTAAAACAAAGTGTTATTTAAAGAAATTACCACTGGAACATCATCAGAAATAATGTGGAAACTTTTAAAGACTACAAGAAAAAATACAGAAAGAAAATTAACTATCAAATGATAAAAAAACAACTTCAACAAATTACCAAAAAGTCATATAAAATTACTATTAAAAAATTTAAAAACATATAAAACACTCCCCAAATTATATTCCATGAAACAATTTACCACATGAGTTAAAACTGATTGTTTTATTTAAGTGAATCTATACCAGGGAATTGATTGATTTAAATAAATCTTAATTATTTTATTTGCTTAAAATTACTTAAAAGCACCTAATGAAAGAATTTTTTTTAAAAAAATATAATATTTAACAAATTAAAAAAAATATCTCAGAAATAATATCTTAAAAAATGAAAAACAGAAGGAAAGCAAAAGTAAAAAAAAGTCCTCCTCTTATTTGAAAAAATATATTTATTCAGAAACATTTAGAGGAAATAAAAATTAAAAATTATCAAGAAAGAACAAAAGAAAGAGATCGAGAAATATTGAACTAAAAATAAAAACTATATATATACTGGTGTGGAAAACTTAAGCAGCAATGTAAATTTTAATCAGATAGCCATGAAATTGCAAAAAAAAAATGATTATTGCGATCAGTACAATGAACACGTAATTCAGCTGAAAGATGATGCGTATGTAAATGTATATGTCAGGAATAAAACATCATAAGTGACGTGATTGTATACAAAACGCGAGCAGTCGGCGCACCCACCTCAAAACTATAATAAAAAGGAAAACGGAGGCACAATTAAAGATATTCGCTGCCAGTGCAAGCGAGTTCCTTCGTGAAATATGGCTAGAAGAAATCATCAGGACTACTTCATACGTGGAAGAATAATCGCAAAGTTGGAGGAGGGGCGTAGTTTGACTAGTGTAGCTGAAGAGTTCGCAATCAACAAAAACGTTTTTTTTTGCGCGCTAGAAAAGCCTTCCAAACTACAGGTAATGCTGATAGAAAGGTTGGTGGTAGCCGCTTTCGGAAAACAACTGCAGTGGATGACCAATATATCGTCCTGCAGGTGAAAAGATCCCTATACCAGTCAGCAAGCGCGTTGCTCAGCAACTGCGTATAGCAACAAGGCGACAAGTGTCACGGTTTACTGTGTCCAGGAGCTTTCATAAAGGTGGTTATCTACCCCCCGGTCATGAAAGCTGCATTTCTTTGAAAGTTGGCCATCGGCGGCTCCGTTTATAGTGATGTAAGGAGCACACAAACTGGACATCTCATCAATGGAGTCGTGTCTTCTTTTCGGATGAGAGTCGTTTCGGTGCTACAAGAGATTATCTAAAAATACGGTTTCAACGTGTAACATCACGGAAAGAGAACGTTACTGTGTCGTTGTTGAGTCTGGAAGAATTGCCGTCTCTGCAGACATTATACTGATTGGTCCAATTGAGCTACACGTTTTCGACAGAGATTCTATAACCGGAGATCTATATTGTAAAGAGGTGATCCCTCGTCTTGTGCATCTGCTCCGAGGTGCCATTAGACTATATTTCGTTATTATGGATAAAAATACACGGCTAAACCGAACTGCTGATGTTCAGTAGCTCCTAGAAACTGAAAATTTTATTCGAATGGATTGACCAGCGTTCTCCCCTGATTTAAATCCCATAGAACATATGTGGAATGTTTTGGTGAGAAGCCTTGCGACACGACTATATCTTCCGTGAAACGAGCAAAAGATGAAACAAATGTTGATTGAGGAATGGGCTCTATTACTTCAAGAACTGTTGGACAATCTGGTGATGAGTATGGAGAGATGGGGTGAAGCAACCTTTGCAGAAAGGAGATGGCCTATCCCATGTTAAGAAACGTTTGCATGCTGTTCTTCCTCTTGGACAGAAAATCATGTATAACGATATTATAAGTTTAAGAAAGCCTTTTTTTGTTTGATTCCGTACTATAAGTATTTTATTTATTTTTGCGCAACTATGCTTTAGTCATCGTTTAAGTATAAAATGCTGTCTCTCATTTCTGAATTTCATGTCTCTCAGATGATTTATCGTAGAGTTATGGCGAATAAAACCCTGTTGCTTAAGTTTCGTTAACACACAAACACACACACACACACATATATATATATATATGTGTGTGTGTGTGTGTGTGTGTTTGTGTTATAGATTAAGACTAGTGCAAATGCTACAAAATTAAAATAGATACATATTAAAATAAAATATAAAAAGAACATTTTATGTTATAATTAGATTCTTTGTAATTTGAAGTATAGAAAATATTATAATGTAAAAAAGCAATTAATTTGATGAAAATGTAATATTACATTTTACAGAATATTCAAAAAATATATACATATATATTTATATATATATATATTTATATAGATTCAAATTATAATATATAATTTTCTATCCCAATATATATATATATATATATCATAAGATCAAAAACACTGAAATAGTAATTGACTATAACAAAAATGACTATAGCAAAAAATTTTATTGAAATATATTTATTTTTCAAAATTATTTTGCAATAGTAATTGACTATAGCAAAAATTTTAAACTCTTCCTGTTTTTTTTTCCTCAGTTTCATTAAAATATATTTCTAAGTAAATAATATTGTATTTCCATATGAACTACTTTTAAGATGATTAGATCGACTGCCAAACTAACATTCCACTATCTATATTTTATGTCACTTAAAGATTTTAAGGATCAATACATTTAACTATTTTTAATGCACTGTCTCACAAATATGGCAGGGGGTTCTTTTTTGCAATATAATGAAATGTCTATGGTAACAGATTCAGTTACTTTATCAATATGGCAATATTTCGTTGTAATCTTATTTTTTTGAATTTTTTATATAGTCATCTCTCTTTACAACGAACGTGTATTATATAATTAAAAGTGACAGACAGTTAAACTCATTACAATCATATTATACCGTCATATTATAAAACATTTTTCGTTGAAGAAAAAATTTTGCGTGTCGTATTTTAACGGAGATTATCATTATTTGTAACTTTAGTATTTCATAAAATATCGTAATACTTACAAGTAATATAATTTTTTAAAGTAACATAATATCTTCAATTAATTAAATAACTATTCATTATGATCGGTAACAATAATGATGATTTTTTTATATCTCTTTAATAACGTTTTGTACACTTGTGTATTTTTGCTATATGTATGGAATACAATTAGTGAAATTTTTTTTAGCTGTTATATAGTTGGTCTAGTTAACACATGGCTCAGAAACACACAAGTCTAATATAAAGTTTTACTGCATCTCATTCGACTACCAAGTCCTTATAGTACCACTACTAGACAGTAAAGCTCATAATTCTTATCATGCATATACATATGCATTACATATATTTTCCTGATTGATTAATTTTCAGTAAAAAATTATTTTCTAATAACCCATGCCCTTAATCTTATAACGATTTTTTTCTTGCATAATTGACTTCTAAATGGTTATCGAATTTAGTTTGAGCAATAGAGATCTTGGACTAAGGAACAACAAATGAGATTCTGTTATGCAAGAGATAAGAAGAAACAAAATGGCATTACAAATCAATCATTCTTTAAGAATTGGTTTATAAAAAAAGAAATAAATTTTCTATGAATATTTTATTTGTTCCTTCATTGAGATTTTTGTAATACATTTAAAAGGAAATTGACTGACCGATTGAAACAACCTTACACATGCTCCTAATTTTTTTTCTCAAATTAACCTCTTACTCTGTAATTTAGCGTAAAGATTTGTCACGCAAAAATTCCCATCAATATCAGATTTTTTGTTATTGGTCATTTCTTATTATTTTTATGAAATGACCAATAATACCAGCGGTATCAAAATAATTAGATAAAAACTAAACATATCAAATACACACATTATTTCTTCAGTCAGAAGGAAAAATGGAATATATTTTTTCCTTGTAATGTAGCGCAACATTCTTTGAGACAATATATTTTCTAATCAGAGGGCTCTCAGTGGGTCTACTTTTTTATTGATCTTCGATCGTAGGTTTTCTAGAAAATTAATATCTCAACTTCTCTCCATCAGTTGACTGTAGAAACTATCAACAGTATCGCCTATGTTGCTACACTCATTTACACTGATGAGATCAGAGATGACCCGTCTAGATGTGGCATTGTAATTTGCATCAAACTGGCTTCAAATCACATTATCAAAATTCTGAAAAGAGATCCAGATCTCTGTTCTGTCTGTAGAAGTGAGCTCGTCCCCTACGAGGAGGGACTTGATTACGTCAAATCAGCTTCAAACCCAAGGGTTATCTGACAGTTTCAGCTTTATTCATTATCTTTCTAACTGTAACCGTGTGAGTCATAGAACAAGTACCACAATTCTAGAGAGTTTGAGCGACATCATCCCTGTGCAGTGAGTGTCCAGTGAATCCTCTCCCAAGTGTATATCTTGGATTATGAAACAGCTGATACTTTGGCAAAGGATAACACCATCGATCCCCTATCTAAAAATAAAGCATTGTCGTAACTCAAGCTTTACTCCACTCGAAAATATTTGGAATAACATAAGTGGAATGTTCATCTGGTTCATTCCTGATATCTTGGGAATCAGCCTAACGCATCCCTTAGTCATGGGTGTGGCACACAGATTATCACATCTGGATTCTTAAGGACCCTTAATATTCATTGTGGATGCAAGATTTTCTCAACGTGCAATGAATGCGAGATGCTCTCCTCAGTTCACATCCTTGAATACCTGGGTCTGTTTCGTTAAGATCTATTCGTCGATTCTCTCCTAATGTATGGCTCTCAGTGGGCAAATTGATTTGTGGAGAAGGTCTAGATGAGGATAGGCAGTTCAAAATCAGCAACAAAATCAAAAATCAGTTGAAAATTGGGAACAAAATCAAATTTTATTAGGGTATTTAACGATGGTAATTATGTCATTATATACTTCGTCAATTATTTATTAACAGTAGATTTTCACCATGCATAGGTAATTTAATTTGTGAAAATTCATATTGGTGTAATACATACCAAAAATTATTAAATAAAACTACCTGTCCTCTTTAACATTTTAGTGTTTTCTTCTCTCTTCAGAAAACATGAATTTTTAATTAAAGATCTCAAAAAGAAAAAGTCAACAAAAACTCATTATTTCATAGTATTTTTTCAAGCAATTTAATCAGGTTGTTACGCTAGAGATTAATTTATGCATCTCGTAGTATAGTTTGTGTTACGGAAAGAGTCTCAAAGCGAATTATTATTATAAAATTGAAACGAATTCCGTTTACGAAAATAATTTTATTAAAGTAAGAATTAATGAAAATTATTAGTTTTTTTTTCTTGTGTTATTTTCGTTTGTTTAATTGTAAACAATTTTATTAGTGAATTCAATACGATTATACCTCATGCTGCAATGATATATATATATAAAAATAATTTTTCAGATATCTTAGTGAACTATAGAGCAAAATTCAGTATTTATTTTGCAAATGGTTATTGAAAGACATTACTAGTGTAAGACAAAACATTTCTTATTGTCTTACTCTTTTCGCGTATAAATTATTTCACTGATTTTTTTATATTCATTTTTCTCTAAAATTCTTAGATATTAATATACAAAAAATTACTTTCACTGGTTTGTGATTATTAAATGATTGGAGGTTCATATCTGGAACATGAATGCTTTTTTTTTATATTTTTGAAAGCGTATTGACTCCAATTTGTAACTTCGGTGCGTTATTTCCTCGTGTTACAATATCCTTTCTATATCGTAAGGGTATTGTAACACGTTATTACATTGTGTTACAGTTTGCTTTTGTATTTAATTTGAATAAATATGAAGTGAATTATTTTAGAATAAGTATTATGTACTGTCTGCTTCTTAAATTATTTTGTTTGTTTACTAGCACAATTTTATCACTTATGAATCCAGAGTAAATCATGCTACTGTGATATGTAGAACCGAAAAGTAGTTTCAACATACGTTACGTGAAAGATAAAATATTGTTAGTACTTATCAACGTGTATATTAAATAAACGCTTATTGAAAGCCTCATTACTAATACATGCAGCAAAGAAAACGATCTTCCGAAAATTCCGTCAAACAATCCATCCAAGTAATCACACTAAAGTACACCTCTGAATTCTTCAAAGACCTATTTGTCAACGAAAAGATCTCCTTACACCACCCGTAGACATTTCCGTAGTCGTAACGCGACCATTATTAAGATGAATCTAGGCTGTTTGATACGGGTTGGGACACTAAAACTAATGGCCATAGAAGAGACTTTGTTAAGAGGACCTTTTGCATTCTTATGCGTCGTCAAGGTCCCCTGGAGCATTAAGATCATGGGAAAGGTGTAATTTGTCAAAAGAGCAAGACTTTCGAGATAAAGCTTACTGAACTCAAAAATTCGAACGCACTCTACAACGACCTCTCGCATGGCAGGCAATTTATTCAGCTTCCCATGACGTAAATACAAAGACGTTTCCTAGCGATTACCCTTTGTCTGAACTTAATTGTGACATCAATGTAACTTTTAAATTGATTTACATATTTATTATTTGAACGAAACATTATGCGCTTATTTATGATAAGTTTTCTGAGCCATTTAGGTTAGAAAAGATAAGATTAGCAAAACTGCTTAGTTATGGATGGTTCTGAGATAATAATAAGATTGGTTATATATGTTCTTGTTTTGGACTTAAGGGCTGTTACAAGTCTTACTATTATTGTATTTATATACTTACAATTATATTTTGATAAGGAAAATGGATAATTGTATTGAAAAGGCAATTCGTATTACTCCGTTCATTCTGCGTAAATAATTTGGTTAATTTTATTCTTAATAAAAAATACCTTATTTCTCTAATATTTTTACGTATCTGTATATTGATTTATTCACATTGTTTGAGTATTATAAATTTATATGAGTTTAGTCTTTCGTAATTGAATATTATTTTATCATTTTTTGTGTGTATAATTGCTCTAATTTGTGAATGTTACATGACGCAATGCTAGTTCAACAATTCATACATAATCAATCTACTTAAAATTCCTCACTATAGAACTGATCATGTGCAGTTCCAGATATAGCTCAAAATGTAACTGTTTTTGACGATAGATGAAGTTTCCACGGAAAGTAGTGTGCTGCCAACAGTTAAACAACACTAAACATAAGTTAGTTTTGATTTGGCAGTCAAGGTTTCCAAATCTAAATTTGATATATGCCCGTCAAAAAATCTTCTTCAAGACCTGGACTCATAATTTAATCCGAAAACCAAAGAAAAATCAAAATAATGGATTCCTTCCGATGAATCGGCTTCAAAGAATGGTAACGTTCTAGTCTGTTGGTAAAATGAATGGGACGTTTTTTAGGGATGCGAAAGGTGTCATACTCATGAATTTCATCTGTTCTTCTCAAGAGGGCTGTTTTTGCAACACCATCATATAAATATACCAATAAAAGTTAGAAACATTTACTTCTATGAATACTCTAGACTAATGTAAAACTGTATTTCAAGAAAACGAATCAATGTGTGACATTGATTTCTAGTAAGTAATGAAAAGCTCACAAGAAATTTCATATATTTTATTTTTAAGCGAATGCGGTTACAGAGCTTGAAGTTCCATAAAATTTATGAACATTGTACAAAAGTTTTAACTTTAAAAATACACAGATCATTATAATTATTACTTAATTTGAAATTTTTTTCTGTTTTTTCTCTATTTAGAATACAGTCGGTTGCTTTGGCTCCCTTTTTATGAGAATCTTATCTCAGTAGGTTACGTATCACAGTATTCCATTTACGAGTAGACAGTGATACTTTTTTTTTCTTTACATTTTATATGTCGTGTTGAAAATATGCCGTATAGTACCAATTTGAAAAGCAAACTTATTATTATGAGAAAAATTAGGAATAATAGAAAAAAAGTCAAATGGTGCTACACCAAGACACGAGCAAAAGAGATGGACTTATAAAGTAGGGACTACATGTGAAATTAGAAATGATAAGACTATCATCATAAAGGGCAGGCGGGAACTTTTGTCATAAAGACAGAAGATAAAGATCCGAGTAAGCGGTGAGGAACAAAAGGTAATCTTTTGGACATATCCTTAGAAATTGTTGGGCAAAGAGAGGGTTGACTATTTTAGTATTTTTTTTTCATTCATTTTTTTTAATTTGAATTTTAGGATCATACACAAGCTTCCCTTTCTTGGAAAGGTAAATGCACCAGCATTTAGTGTACAGAATACTTTGAACACCCTGTGATGTAAGATTGTTTACGCCTAGAGATTGCACTACCAACTTTTTGAAAAGTAAGATAAGAACTGTTTGTATATAATGTATATAAAGATGATATCTCTGAAATAGGACTCTTAATTTTAGTGTATCATATGTCTTAGAGAGGCGACGACTTCAAGAAACTTGATGTTTTTTTAAGGACATATACCTATCATCAACTTCTGGACGTTGGGTTACAAAACCTTCAGGCTCAGAATCGCCACATAGAATGAGAGCGGAATTAGGTCTTGTACTTTCGAGTTGAGAAACTTTATAGATAAGCATTCCCAGATATATCTTTACTTCAAGAATCACATCTAAAGCCAGGTGCAAAGCTTAAAATTCCTAACTTCAAAATATATATCAAAATAATAGCATTAACCAAACACGCATCAGAGGTAGTACCGTTCTTATGATACGAAACCTCATATCACATTTTCATATTCCAACACTTTCTCTAGGGACGATAGAAGCAACAATTGTTTCTCTAACACCATGGAGTGAAAATCCCTTTCTCATCTCTTTAATTTATATTCGACCTACATCGAATTGTTATTACCACTTTTTTCTGATCTAAAAACAATTGCTCGATTAGTAGATGTTTCCATTATTTGCGAAAACTTTAATGCCCATAGCACCTATTGGGGATGTAAAATAAACAATAATTGATTAAAGACAGATAAAAATTTTACAGAGCAATATGACTATGAATTACAAACCCTGCCCACACCAAAACACTTTGGCTAAAACTCCGACTCCACAACAGACTCAGTTCTTATTCGGTACTTTCATGGATTGATTGATATTTCTTCGGATTTCGAACTCACATCAGAACCCAATATGTTCACTATTAATTTAGCTAAAAATAGTAAAATTAGTTGTACATCAAATATTTTTTACTGTCAGATCTTAAAAGTTATAAATGATTTTTTTCCACGCTATTTCTGTAACAATTGAAAATAAATCGAAAAAAGTATAAGAGTAACGTAGAAAATTCACATTGTTATCAAATCATAAAATTCTCTTACATCACTATTTTAAACCTGTAGATATGAAAATGTTTACTTTAATTACAACATACATCACAAAGTGAACGAATTACTTTTATTACTTTAATATAACGCTATATTAGCTATAAATTTACTACACATAAATTCGTTGCCAAAAATAACAAAATGCTACTTTAAGCATTAACTCAAGTGTTTCTTTAATGTAGAATTAAAAAAGATGATTAAAACTAAAAAATCCAAAAAATAAACCCTTAACAATAATAAGAAGTGTAAGTCAAACAAAATATTTACTTCACTCTCAGAGAATAAAAAATAAAATTTATAAATATTTTCAGAATCTCAGAGAATGCATATAAAAGTTTCTGTTAGTAAAAATAATTGCTAGGTTATTAGAAAATTAATTTATCGAATGTATCATGTGGGATAAAATTATGTATAAGCTTACTGTATAATATTTTAGGCGTTAAATGAATTAAAATTTTAGGGGGAAATATTTAACCCAAAAAAATTAAAAATTTACTTATTTATCGTAATAAAATACGCAACTCTTAAACAGTAAAATTTTTTAATAGCATTGGCATTTTTAAAAACTTCTGTTATTTTTAAATCATTTCTAACTCCTTTATTTTTATTTAAGTATTTAAAAATGAAATGCTTGTAAATAAGTAGAATTATTCGAGATAAAGGGACGAATATAATTTTCTGTTATTTACTTCATAAATAATGTAATATATTTTTTTCACAAAATATTGAAATTAGATTTAAAGTGTACTGAATGTAAGAAAAATCAACTCACAATAAAAACATCATTAATGAAGTCATATGAAAGCAAATATTATTCTCTGGTTTCACAAGAATATCACAATTTTTTTTGTTTTCTTCTGGAAAAAATAATTATATGTTATACTACCTGAATGAAACATACAAATAGGTATGTGAAATGTTTTTAAAAATATTACTCCAACTTTTTATTTTAATGATAAACATAACGTGAAATTGCTCTTTTTGGCTAATTTTGCTATTGAGTTATATTTATTCCCTTTTATTTACTATTCATGAAATAACAATACTTCAGAGCATTTCTCAGTCAAAATAATATCTTTTCAGTTATATATATATCTATCTATCTATCTATATATATATATATATATATGTTTATGAAATGGATACACAGTTGCGTTTTTTGTGTTGTTTATTTGCATTCCTTAAAATAATGATGCATTCTACATATATTTATTGGCTTCGAAAGCTTGTTATTTTTTTTTCTTTATATAAATATATATATATATATATATACCCTAAAAATGTAAAATATAGAATGAATTTGTGTAACGGTACGTGTGCTGAGTTACGAAGCTGTTACCTGTACATTTTGCTCCAAATTTTCAAAATTGACCAGTTTTATGAATTTAACGAAAGTTGATTCTAAAGAGGAAGTTTATAGAATAAAAAAAGGAGTGAAAAATTTGAAGACTTATTGTCAATGGAAGTTTTTTTAAAAAAAATACGATGCAGTATTTTAATAATTGTACCCAATGAAAGTTCTCCTAAATGAAGCAAATTATGTTATAGATTTACCAATATATATAACACACCAGCGTTGAAAATAAAGATCGATTAAAATAATTGAAATTTAATTTGTTATCTAGCAATATTTTATCTTAAAACATCTATATGGTTCAATAGTTCCTTTTTATGATAATTGTTTGTGAGAAACTTCTTTTATACTTTACAAAGTTTTATAAAAGGGGTCTATGCATAAATGACGTTGATAAATATATTGTATGCTTATGATATTGAAGATAAAATGGCCCCGTTTTGGTAATATTGAAACAAAACTAAGTCGTTAAGAAAATTTTGAAAACTATTATCAAGAAGAATTTTATAACAATCAATATTCATTTTTGGGTATATAATAATAATAATATATTATTTTAAAAGATTATGATAGAAATTCATTATTTATATTATTAGACATTTTAGATTATACAAATATTTTGTTAGACTGAAGATATTACTTTATATAAAATACACTTCATTTTATTTCATATATTTCAACAATCATTATATTATTTTCAATATATTATACAAATTACTAGTCACACTTTTTGAAGTATTTATCACATTAGAAGTAATGTATTTTCTACGTTTAATGAAGCATTTATAGTAGGCGGTAAATTTCATTTTATTATTTGCAAGAGTATTTAAATATGTTAACAGAATTTTATAAAATTTCTAAATAAAAGTTTTATTATATGAAAAAGGATGGAAAACTTAATTTTAGCTTCAAAATCATCTTAAGGTAAAATTTTAAATGGAGTAAAATTTTTTGCATGCTTTTATAACTATAATGGCAAAACAATATTATATTATCCTCAAATAGTGATGGATTTATATAAAAAAAAAATTCTATTACACCTAAATTAACTAAGTACTCAAAATTTTTATATGATATATAAATAAAAAATTTCTGAAATACAACCTTAAGAACATTTAGTGAATTCTATTTGGTTAATTTAGCTTCTATATAATATAAATATATTTCAACTACTTAGTTACAACACACACACACACACAGATATATATATATATATATATATATATATATATATATATATATATATATATATATATATATATATATATATATATATATATATATATATATGGGTTCAGTTCCGAAACACACGATATCAGGGTGACGATAAAAAATCGAAATTGGATCAGAATATTTCTACAGCTCATTAGAAATTTTTGAAGATCCAATTTAACTTAAACATAATATAAATTATTTTGGATCGTGCCAGAATTTTGATATTTGGAATGTAAGATTTTATACTAATTTTACTCATCCTTCTGAAATGAACTTTTAACCTAGTTCTCCAATTTTGCAGATTTTATGAGATGTACCTTTAAAAGAACTAACTAAATTTAGTTTATATATCTTAAAAGTGTAAGGGGAAAAAACTCTTATTATTTATAGTCACAAAATAAACAAAAAAAACCCTATTACTTTATGATTTAAACGTATTAAATATTGCTTTCTCCGTATTTATTTATTGTATAAATAAATACTAGTCCATTAGAGTTCAAAAAATCAATAAAAATTGCGAGTAAGATAATATACAAGTTCAATTCCTCAGTTCTTCAAGAAATAAGATACTACGACCTGATTTAATACCTTGATTTCAATATTTATATTTTCTGGAAATGTGGAACCAACTAATCCATGTTGAATATACCATTCCAGTGAACTTAGCTTACATTTGGTTTCATTGTATTCGTGATATGTTATCTGATACTTGTTTTGAATTTTTTTTTTCAATCTATCTTTCAAGGGTTTCATTTCCAGGAAATTGTAATTTAAACATATTTCTTAAAATAATATTGTGCCGCATAGATTAAAAGGCTCTGATGGAAATGAATGCCACCCACTGTTCAAAACCCACTTTTCAAATGGATTATTTTTAATTTCACGGTAGAAATCTTTTATTAGAATGATCTTATTTATTCTAATCTAGTAATTTTTTGCCATAATAAAATAATTTTATATTTTTTTTGTAACTACTAATAGAATTTTTACTTCTTTGATGGCAGTTTCACCAGTTCTTTCTCATTCAGTTGTATTGAAATGTCAAAACATTCTATGTCAATGTGCTCCAAAACAAAATTATAGAATTTTCAATCTAATTTCCAATCTTATTTATTTTTATAACTTTGAGAATAATTTCTTTATCTGCAAATAAGGATTTGTAACGCATATATGTAAAGAAATTTGTTTACAAATATTTTTGATAGCTGTTTCATATAAGACATACATAAACTTATTTTATTGTAATTAGATAAAAGTACTTATACATTCAAATAAAAAAGAAATATAGTACAAAATATGTATTAACAAAATTTTAAATCATTAAAAACTTATTTTGAAGAAAAATAATTTAAAAAGATGTATTTTTGAGTCAAACGAATCCGTTTATTGTCTTAAAAGCCTCATCATATTTTTAAAAGTAACTAAGAATGGGCATTTACATATACCAATAGGCAAAGAACTTAACAAATAAAGTTGCTAGAAGAATAAGATTGCCGTAAACATTAAAACAGTATTTGGGCAAGCGGGATTATAATATACAAGAGTATATTTTAAATTTCAAATATAAGGGCATAATACACGCGAAAATTGTACTATACAATACTCTCTCAGTAATCTGGTAGATTGAAAAGAGCATCCATGAATTACCAAAATTGTTGGATAATTAGAAAATCACTAAAAATGACACATTTAAACAACATAAGCTATATATTATTGTATGAAATTTAATGCAATACATGCAAACCATGAAAATGGCAAATCTAGGAATTAAATAAATTATAAGAATGTACTCTTTTGTATAGATAGTCTACATAATTCCATTACAGCAATAGGCATAAAATAATGTCCCTAGTCTTGTTTATGTAAAAACGCTAAGTTATAGGCAGGGCCGGCAAGGGGAAGTGAAATATAATATTAGGAAACATCCTATTTACTATCACATTTAGAAACTAAAACATTTTCAGGAATATTTATATAAAATTTAATTAAAGGATAGAAACACAATAACATGTAAAATACTTCGCTTGTTTACTTGTAAAATACTTAGCTTGTTTACTTAAAGTTTACTCGTAAAATACTTAGCTTGTTTACTTAAAGTTTACTCGTAAAATACTTAGCTTATTTACCTGTTGTTTACTTGTAAAATACTTAGCTTGTCAGTTATAACCATTCATTTAGAATTGTTTCTTTTTTATTAATCCTTTGAGTAAATTTCATAAGTATTTATCATTTTTTTTTCAATTTTTTTCTAATTTCTAATTTTGTATTGAGACGTTAAATGAGAAGTAATTATGTATAGGGTGCATCTTCAATACGTGAATTGATATGAATCTGTATTTGAAGAATAAAATTTACTTGATAAATAATGGGGTAAATTTTAAGGTAAAACTTTCAAATGTTGGAAAAGTCCTTAAAAGTCTTCTAATTTTTTAGACATCATACTTTTCTTTCAATAGAAAAATATTTGGGTAGATAAGGTATTACAAATGAATAAAAAGCTTTAGAAGTCAGTTTTATCAAAACATTCAGTCTTTGAATTTATTGATTAGTGATTAAAATCATTTCATACGAAAAGAAGAAATTGACAGATGAAGATTAAAAAAATTTTAAAGTATGTATTTTAATAAAATAAAAAATATTTATAAAAATTATTTGCATCTCTATAGCGTCAGTGAATAAATTGTGATTGTATGATTCATTTGTGAAAATCTCCGACATTTTCACTAAGCGGGTAGATGTATATCATCCTCAAAATGTGAGAAAGAAAAACACTATGATCATTCTAAGTGTTTAACTAATTAAGAAATGGAACTAAAAAGTAAATTAAAATTAGGGAAATAGTGAACGGTTGCTGATTAATAGGACATGAATCAAAATTCACACAGCATTGCAGTAGCTATTCAGTGTTTTGAAGCACATATATTTAATAGTTGCAATCAAAATTTTATTTATCGCAATCAGATACTGTTGCCCTAGATTTACGGTTCCCAATCTTATTCAGCCCACGTACTCTCAACACACCAAGTATTCCTCCCATATCTTCCAAAATCATTGCCTTTCACCATGAATCTGTTTCGTCCATTACAGTTTCCAAAAAATGTGTATGTTGAATTTCGTTGAATATCCTATTTATTTCCTTTACATTATTTTAATTATCAAAGTAAGCAAACAAATTAACAGAAAAATTTGAAAAAAGAAAATTAATGAGGTAGTTGGGACTTTACTAAAGTACTAAGTGTCGAAAAGTTAGGCTAAAACAAGGATAAATAAAATCTCAAACTTGGAACTGCTTTTAATTTACTTCTATATTTATTTCTTGTACTGGTATAAGAAGAAAAAGTCCGAGTAATTAATTCTGTGTCAGAAAGCAGTGACAAAATATTTGGCCTTTTTAGAAGTTTCTCTATGTTCGTCTCTACGACGAGCCTTATAATTGCCTACTCTCACCATTTCGCCAATGAAGAGACTCTAGATTCTTCATTGTAACAATTTCTTCTTTTGAGGAATCGAAGGTGGTTAAAAATACTTTTATTTGAAAGAATTAAATATTTATCAATAACATATTTCCAAATAAAAAAAATGTATTTCAAACGAAGATTTTGATATTTCCAAGAGCTCAGTAATATTGTCACATACTGTTAAATTTAATTTGATTGCTGACGAGAAATTGTGAATTGTTTCAAACACTTCAAGCTATCTTTTTTTAATACGCTTTGATCAAATATCAATTTTCTTTCGTGGGTTCAATTTTATCGTAGTGTGTAAAAAAAAAAAAAGTTGCAATTTATTTGAAGAAAAAGAATATGTTAGTAAATGTGATGGAAAATATTAATCATGTGAGCAAGGCTTTGTAGTCATTTCAAATAACTAGATTGATTCAAGATCATTAGATCAAGATATGGAGCTCGAGTCGGAGTTCCAATAATAGGGTTTTTTACCCCGGTCAACTATCTTACTTCGGTGTGTAAATGCAAAGTGTTATGAAGACTGTCAACAGAAAAAAACACCAATTTGAACTATCTAGATTTACTAGAATTCCTTTCAATAAATTTTGTAACTTGGACTGCTTCATCAAGAATATTTCATTAATCTGGATAAGTTTGCAAAGTTACATATCTGAATTCAACTGCGAAATCCTTTTACACTCTGCTAGATATTAAAGAAAACCAAAATATCAGTCTCCTATGTATATTTCTCTATGTGTTGAATCCAAAGCATTTTGTTCATTGGTCTCTTTTTTCAATGAAAGAGTGACCAATTGCTTCAAATACATCTTTACTTGTCGTAAAGAAGCACGATCTATCAATGGAAGCAAATGAGAAGATTCCTTTCATATTCTAAGTCTTTCATGTACCTAGCAAGCACCTACGTATAGAATGCTGAGCAATGTCGATACTTTCATCTACTTGAATAGAAAAGAAATTTAATAATTACTTATAGCTGTGCTCTCAATACCATCTGACATGTTCTGTATTTTTTTATTCGAGACACCGCACTATTTGACATAAATATCAAACATATTTATGAGCACTTTCACATACAAGCATGCATGCAATATATGGTTAAAATTAAAATTTTACCAATGGTAGAATTTTTCTTCGTCTGTTAATATGTTAACTAATGTCATTAGGAGGCTTCGTTAGCTTTGAAATAATCAATTTAGCAAATTCAAAATACGCTTTCCTGTTTACAGAGCTACGAGGCTGCTACCGTGAGAAAAATCTGGACAGCTTTGTTTTTGTGATTGGTATGTTTGATATGAAAATGCCTTGTGACAGAGAAAGCTTCCTTGAATCCTTGCTTAATACTTCTCAACAGAAAGGGGCTTAGGGGAGTCTTTGTCTCCGATACATGAAAATCCGTATTTAAAATAGCTGTTCAAGTACCATTTTTGCTAATTGTTCCCGTTAAAGAGGAAGAAACTTCAAATTGCTTATTCAAAAGCTTTGATTCTGGTTCTTGTTGATATGACGTATTGCAGGTCCATTCAATGTCAGATGATTTGCATGGCACTTTCTTTAGTGTCCCTATCAACTCCCTTTTCTGCACATATCCAGATTTTAGACACCGATCCATAACATAATCACATGAATAGAAATTAGTTGATAGAAAAATTGATGTAAAGATGTAGGAAAACATACGCATTCGTCAATATAAATAGCCGCATCAAAAGTAAAACACAATATGAATTAATTCATTATTATATAAAACTCGGCATTCATCAACAACCTAAGAGATCACTGTCTTTGAGTTTCATTCTGCTAAATGACTACTTGTACTGCCTGTGATTAAAAATAAAACACGAAAAAAGACATAGGGTGCCAAGCCATTAGAAATAGCCTTAAAATAGCGCAGGAGGCAGAAATAAATATTTTTGAAACCAAAACTGAAAATAAAAAATAAAAATCCAAGATAGTGGAGGTGTGTGAAGGAAAATCCTTTGAATGTATTTTTTAACCATCAAACAGCCTGGGGCTAAAGACAGTACAGAATCATCAATTAATCGGGGTACTTTCCCTGCAGTCATACAGTTTTAATGAAATATACTGGAAATTGTAAATATACTATCTATCTATGTATCGTATTTTAGAGTTTATGAATGGATTGGAATGAGAAACGATTATACAATGAAAAGAATTAACTAGAAGAGAGTCGATTTTCAGTCCTTTTAGAGGAGTGTTGGTTCAGAAGTAAATGGAATGGTTGACAATTAAACGAAGTGCTCCTTATTTAAATGTCTTTATAAAACTTTTATGTTGGAGTCAGTTGCAGAAACCCGAATTGGACAGATGTTTGAGAATAAGGGTTGTAAATGCTACTTGTAAGGGAAGATTTTGTTTCTGAATTCAATTTGAAATTTTCTTTCCGTTTCAATGGGGTGGAGAGTAGGAAAAGTTAATCCTTCCAGCGGATGTTGTTTCCAATGATTTGAATATTTTTTGATAGGATGGTAAACATTAAAACGGACAATATTAGTAAGAACCTAAACCTACACTTTGAAAAATTTTGTACCTCTTATTGCTGGGTAGTCGCAATTATCATGTCTTTTCGCGTTACTTTCAATAGCCTTTCGCATACTTCATGGTAGCGGCGACTTATTACTAAAATTAATGGGGGTGCTGCTGCAGAAAAACATTTAATCTATTGTTTTAAAATTATATAAAAGAAGACAAACATGTATTACACGAAAATTTATTCAGATATTTGAAAAATTCCTAATAAAATACAATCAAACATCATTTACTTATTTTTACCTGAATTATTATAGCTTAATCTATTAATTTGAAAATGAAATCCATTCCTCTTGTTTTAATTTTTGTAAAAAGATATATAATTTTTCCTTGATATCTGGAGAATGACAGAGGAAATTTTTCTCTCTTTAAAGTACTGAAAGTGTTTCGTGTAAATCCTTATTCATAAGGCTTCTCCGAAAAGATTTTGTTCTTTTCAATGTTAAAATGCAGCTTTCAACCTCTGATATAGTCATGGGAACTATCAAAAAGATTTTTATAAGTTTCATAATTTTACTAAAAACATCATATAGATTATTTTCCAAGATAAATCTCAGCTGCTCAATTAATTTACAATATTCCTGATTATCAGGTTTACAATAGAATACTTTAATTTCAATCTTAAAATTTTCATTGACAATCATGGGATATGTCCAGCGATTCCATTTCTGTTAGATGTTCATTTCTAAAATAGAGAAGCATTTCTTGTTGAACAATTTAACTACTACTACATACTTTATAGAAGAATATCTGACCAATATATCAACACATATGCAGCCACACACTTCCTTAGTTTCCTCCGTGAGTGTCTTTGAAAGATTTTCACGGTACTTTGAGATCTTCAATTCTGTTTTTGAAAAAAAATTTCCATTCTGAAAAATTTCTGAGAAAAATTTGTTTTTGATACTTTTGGTACAATCATTAACTTTAAACACATTAATTTCTTAAGATTGCATTTGGTTGTAAATTATTTCAGCAAAACAATGGTTTGATCTATATTTGATGACAATTGAATTTCCTTAAGACAATTTTTTAAAGGTTACAAATTTTCAGGAATTTGGTTTATGGTTCGCATATTGAAGTTCTATCTTGTAGAAGATGGAAGTGGAATGTTGACTTCCATATGCTTCGTAAGAATGGATCCACGTTGTGGTGATCTTGTGAAGAATGTAGGAATAACTAGAATTTTAAAACCAAATATTCTTATTTTTCATGGAATACTTGCTGCATTTCTCATTATTAAATTAAATTGGTATGCATGACAGTAAATCAAATGTGCATTACTATAAACTGTTCTTATTTTTTCTTGAACCCTTGCTTTTTGCTTTCATGACATTTTCACTATCAAATATCCAAGTGATCAGTTTCAGTACATTATCTTGGAGGATTAAGACAAATTGTTCTAAAATACGATTTTAGGAATCTATTTAGGAATCTTTTCGAATTTCCATCTTTATTTCCTCATGATATATTTGTAGAAGTTAGCCAAGTATCTCATTTTGATTGGTCATGGAAACATCGTTGATGACTGTACTAGTGTCTAAATGATTCTTTAAATCTGAATCTAATTTAGATGCAAAAATTTATTAATTCTATAAATATCCTTCGATTCATCGAATGCCTTTTTCATATGTACACGTAAGGAAGTAACAAAGTTTCCGTAAAACTAAATGCAGTGTCTTATTGTGGACAAAATATATTTCACAATTCTTCATAACCTTTATATTATGCTCATTGATTGAAAGTTTATATTTCTTACTGAGATTCTCTTTAATGTTTACTGTTTCTGAGAGTGAAGGTAAAACTACATTGTCAACATGCTTCTTTGACTTCTCGTGCACTACAAGTTTTCCTTTCATTTTGTTTTCAGTTCTAATACCTTATTTTGTCTACGTTACATCGCCTCCAAATTGCAAACACAAGTAACAAAACAATACATTTTTACTTTACAGTCGTAAAGCCATCTGTTCCGTTCGTACAATTCATAATCAAAGTTCTGAACATATTTCTTGTTGCTTATGCCAGTTCATGATATTAGAATATGAGGCGTTAAAGGACCTCTTTTCTTAATTGCGACTTTCTCACTTACAGCCACAGAAATTTCTTGGAGATGCAAGGTCATGGTTAGAGCTTTCTGTTAATTAAGGGAACCAAAAAGAAAGGATAAAATTGAACAGATGGAAGCAGAATAGCAATATATTCATACATTTTATCCCATTTAAGAATATGGTACACCATTTTTAAGTACAACGGACACTAAGTAAAAGAAAGTAAGCTTCATTCCTCGTTCAGTGTCGACACTGCGGAAACGACAATGCTCTCTTTCCCATTAATCTTTGCGCGCAGTTTCCTACTCGTGCATGTGCAGAGCAGTCGAAGATTTCGCCGATGGAACTGTGAAGCGCACTGTTCCATACAAAAATTTCTGAATATGTTTCTTGAACTAGAAGATTGTTACTGACATTTATCTCAAGGATTATACATTGTACCAGTATAAAAAAAGAATTACGGGAAATAAGGGCGTATTATATTAAATATTATAGATAATAATAAATGGAAATTATGGGTGTTGTAGTTCCACACTGCCTATGGAAACCTATGTCAAAATAACTCAGCCTAGACCCTCATTAAAACGCGGTAGTCTATGGTTACTAAACCGTTGGTAACTGAATCGCAAGGCAATGTATTAATATATACTGAGCAAAAGAAAAATTCAAACAAACCTTTATCAAGATTGGTATTTTTCATTGATCATTTCAGTGAAATTTTTTTTTCATTCATTTTCATTTCAGTTAATTTTTTTCAGTGATCAATTCAGTCTATTCGTATATTCATCATTATCAACAAACTGACATTTATCCTCTTTTTTACCATTCACATAGATTAGATTTATGTAAATTTAGTTATATGGCAGTTTCTGCTTGTACTTCCCCTTCTCGAATTTGTTCATAACATCAAGTTTTCTTTCGGTCAAATAATACTTCAGTTTTTTAACACTCTTACGAAATAATTTTTAATTATAACAGAACTATCTTACGCAAGAAAATAAATTTGACATTTCTGATAAAATGTGATCCTGATAGAATTGTTGAACGTACAGTTATCGACCTCTGACCATGAAATCTCATTAACACTTATATTAAAAATAATCTAATTTGGAACATTTCTATTCCGAGAAACGGTTATTTACATAAGTGCAATAAAAAAAAATGCTGTTAGTCTGTTCCTAAAAGGAAGCTGTGTTGTCATGCGTACATATCATTAATCAGAATTTCATGAAAAGTAAAATAGGGACTGGGTCCGGGAGTGATATCACAGTGTCTAGGAGTAATATCACATGTAATTGTTTAGTGAGGGAGTCATATTAAAACCGTGTGTAAAGCACTCGCGTGTTATTGGGACTCTAAGAACGAAAGTTTTTATGATATTGAAATTTAATAGCTAATATTAACCATGCAAATGCTCGTAACAACAGCGATTCTTTACTTTTCTCATATTGCACTTTAAATGAACCAAAATCTATCATTATCTAAATTTAAATTTATTTTACTTTCGGCATTTAAGTAGGTGTAATCTATATATTGCTACTTTTCATTTTTTTTCTGGGAAGGTAATTTCGAATCAAAGAAAGATATGTAATGTTATAAGAGAGAAAAGAGTTATTTTTGAATAATAATTATTGAAAAACAACTTAAATCAATTTGTCTCTTAGAAATAATCTCACTTTTGCTTAAAAGAACTGAAATTGATAAAAATATCTAATTAATACGATTAAAAAGAAATATTAGAGGTTAAACATCCGACTCGAATGACATTCTCTTTTTTTCCCTTGTGAAATTCAATTACGAGAACACTTTTTTTTCTTTCTGCGAACCAAAACTAAATTGTAAATGCTCATATCCAATACCAGATCCCCAACTCAGACTTATTGATTTCACATTCAATTAATTTTTTTTTTCATTCTGTCATTAAACTTTAAATAACTCAGCTTCCTAATTAATTTTGAATAATTTTACGATAGTTTTTCCAATTCAATATTTTGAAAGTGTAATTGATTGGATACTTTTATTGTTTTCTGTACTGTAATATTTTGTAAGTTCGAGTTCTCATTACAATTTGATTTTACAGATATTTATAATTGAAGATATTGTTAGTAATTTTTTTCAAATCTGTTGATGCATTTTTAGAATGAATCATTAGATAGATTTGTTTCATTTCAATATATTTTCGGAAGGTATTACTTTAAAAATATTAGGAATTTCTTAATGACCTTAAATATGTGACTAGACTTCTTTTAGATTTTTTAAAATTATTTAATTTCATTAATTTCATATTTTAGTTTTATCAAAAATTTATTATATATATATATATATATATACTAGCTGATACCCGCCCGCTTCGCTGGGCAGACGATAATATTATATTTTGGAACCTATACGTAAAATATCAAGAAATTTTTAAATTATAATTATAATCTGAATTTAAAAATTTTAGAAATTG
>BMAW01053527.1:146415-172539 GCA_019974015.1 Nephila pilipes | reverse complement strand
ATATATATATATATAGAATGGGAAACATGAACAAAAAATATACGAAGAGTTACAAAAGTATAAGGTATGCTGTTTGTATTAATAAACACACACACTTATATAAAAGACTTTCGATTACCGGAAAGAAAAAAAATAATCCTTATAGGTCTAATGGTCCCATATAGTAAAATATATTAAATGTAACTGTCAATGTTGATAATATGACTACCAAAATTAAAACTCCAATTTCAAAAATAAATATTACTTTAAAATTTTAAATTATATATTTTAACTATAATAATACATATTTATTAAATATTAATGCTAAATTCGTAAATTTCGAAAGAAAAAAAATTAAAAAATTAAATGGCTCTGCATAAAATAACCATTTATTTATTTCTGAAGATAAAAAAAAACCATCTATTTCTAAAATAACATTGGGTACATTTCCTTAGTAGGGTATTTTCTTTTATGCTGACAAAAAAGAGAGAATGCCACTACGAGCATTCTGTGATGGCTGTGACAGCCCCGAATTCAACTTGACTCGCATCCATTTTAAAAAACTGCTTTCATAAATAAAATGAAACTATATTTAGCATCTAGTAAAAGGTTCAATATCATAAAAAAAATCACGGCTACCACAGAGATAGTATCTTTTCAGCCTCGTTTGGAATGTGAAAAAAACGTGAAAGCATCGTTAGACAGCACATTAAATTTCATAAAAACATCACTTTCCTTGATCGCCGCCAGAAATTTTTTGTGTTTGTTTTCATGGTTACGGCACTCATTTTATCTCGAACAAACATTTAATGAATTAAAGATGAACAGGCGTGATTTAAAAGGTTTGACAAGGTTTTTTTCCGTTCGGAAAACACCAAAAAAAAGTCCTCTCTTCGTGTTTTTATCTCAAGTTACATTTTATAAATCTTTTTCAAAGGAAGAAGTTCTCATCTAGAATTAAGTTGTGTTTATATACATCAATGTACTTTAATTAAAATACATTGTATTGATTGCGGATAAACAATTATTTGAGACATTTTTAATTTATAATAGATTACTTTGTTGTATTCTATTTATTGTATTAATATTTTTCTGAGTAGCTTAACCTATTTTGTTTATCTCTGATTAGTTTTATGTTGTTTCTTTCCCATTTAACTATTTATTATTAAAAGTGTTTTGAAATATCATTCCTTACTTTACATTTGTATGAGTTAAACTTTTTAATTTTGGAATACATGTTTGCTTATAAATTTGCAGTCGCGGTTACTTTTTCATTGTATTTCTAAACTAGTTGAAAATGATAGTGCATTAACAGATTGATAAATTTGAATGTGTGCATGGCAAAAGTTTCTTTAAGAAAAATTTTAAAAAAAAAGCATTATTTATAATATTTTAACTTTTCATTAATGGAATATATTTTTTTTTATTTTTCATTAGTTATTAAATACTCATGTCATTTCTATGAAAAATTGCTAGGAATGAAAATATGAACAATAGATAAAGTTCTCTTTTTGTTTCCTCCACGTAATTTAGGAGATATTTTGTAACAAATTTGATACTTGTGTTTGTCTATAAGATTTCTATAGCTGTAAATGATATTGTTGTTATTATTTCAGACTTATTTTTGTACAATAAAAATGTCTGTGCATAATTCGGAGTGAAAATAATTTGTAACTGAAGAAAAATGTTTGTCTTATAAGACTTTAAAATCCGATAATTTCGATATGAAAAAGGTTTACAACTGATATTAGTTATGAATCGCCTGAAAAGAGTTTTGAAGAGCTGTTTTTTAAATACTGATTTTTAAAATACTACGTTCTTTAAATATTAATTACATTTTTTTTTAATTCTTGGATATTTTGAAGATTTGAAGAACAAGTTAATCAAAAGGACAAAAAAAACTAGAAGACTATTAGTGAAATTCCTAACATATTACAATAATAATACCCATTTTGCTCATCTAATATTTAAATGTAAGTTTCATAAAGATTTAATAAACTTGTTGATCTCACTGTGTACTTATGATGTAAATATGGTTTCAGACTCTAAGAGACTGTGACGTCAAAATGTTTTTAAAATAATCAAAACTAAACTCGCTTGCTACGTATATAAACTACAGAGAGTTTGAAGATTATCAGTATATACTTAGAATGCAACATAACAAGCTTTCTTTTATTGAATTCTTAAAAATTATTATTCCATTAAAAACCATGATGTGTCATTAAGGGGTTCGTACAGTTCAAAGAACCGAATATAAGTATTTTTTAAAAGAACATTCAGTTAGTTATAATCGTTTTTCTGATCTTAAGATGTGATTCTGTAATAAAAAAATTTAATTCTTTTCAAATTTGTTTTTTATTCTCATTTAATGTAAATAATTATTCCTAACTTCATTTTTAAGTTGTACATGAAAGTGTCACCATTGCAAATTAAGTAAACTATTTTTCCAGATGTAAATATTTTGGATTTACTAAGTATAGGACAGATATTGCATTAATAATGCATATGTACATTAATAAAGCAGCCCATATGTTTGGTCAAAATAACGAAATTACATGTGTAAAGTGTATTTTCATTATCTACTTCATCTTCTTTTATAATTTTCTATTTCTAAATAGCAACAATTGTATATTTATTTTTAAAAAACTATTTTCTTGTTCCCCTTATGAAATATAGAATCCGAAATAATAACTAAAATTTTGAAAAGCATTTAAATTATACTATAGCATTGTTAAGAATCATGAGAAATTCAATGGTGAATTATTTTAATATTGCTAAGCTGAATGAATCCAAACATTGATACATTTTTCCTACACTCTTTCTTTTTTTTTATTGTTCTATTAACATTTATTTGAATATGAAATAATTCAAGGAATATAAGAAAATATCAAACAGTATAAACAGTTGCTATCATAGGCCATATCTATTTATACACAAATATATAGTTACATATATTTTAGACCTAATACGAAAATTACTCATGAATGGTATATTTTTGTGTTTTACTATTATATTTGTTTTCCTGGTTTTTTTTTTTTTTTTTGTCTCCAAATAGTCATCAGCGGAAGGAAGAGCACTTACATCTCAAAAGACACACACAACTACACTCTTCCCCACTACGTACGCTATACATTCAAAGGCATTAATTAAAATGTTTTACAATACTGTCATCATACTTTAACATATCACGTAATGAAAGCTTAAGCATTTTATAGAGTCATTATTCAGAACCTAAATGAATACAAACGTAGCAACGGTATCCCTTTCACTTTTTTATATTCTGTTTCCTTTATTTTTGGTTTAATATGTAATATTTCAAGGAATACAATAGAGAAAAATTGCCAAACAGAACCTCAAAACGCAACCATATGCAAAAATAATAATAATAATGAATTGAAATAAGCACATAGGAATAAAACATTTTTTCCAATCAGTAAAGCATTGAAAGAAAGTTTAAACCAAGTGAATAATCTCCACTGGTAACATGCAGATGTATATTTCAGCACATTTTAAAGTATGTAGTTAGCATAACTATACTGGTATTGGACAAAAAGTTAAAGATTTTATATGGAATGATTTTTTTTCCCTAGAATTTATTTTTATCCGCATAGAATATATATCGTTCTTATTTTATGTTTTGCTTAACTGTCTGTGAAACAACGAACGTTTATGTAGGCTTCTAACCGAGCTAGACGGCTCCAAAGTAACCAAACCATTTTCTCGAGAAGATTTAGAATCCTGACACATTTTAAGATGGTTTGGAATTTTTCAGGTTCTACTCCGTTGAGCTTAACCCAGAGTTCAGAATAGGATATGCAGATATTCTTTGAATGTTTTATGCAGAAAGAATATAATATTTTTCAAGATTCATAAATATTTAACTATTATGTATAAAATACGTAATTATTTTATGAGTTGTAATAATATGCTATTGCACACACTTATTTTCTTATAATTTCATCTAAAAAGAAAATAGAACATAATTCTCACAAAGAAAGACAATTCTATTCAATGTACTTTCGTATAACAATACTTGTGTGAGGGTAGTTATAAATAAATTATGTGTTTTACCTTATACTATTGGATTATTATTCAATAAAAGTAAAACTAGAATTTATTTATCGCTTCCTCGTACAAAGTGCCTTCGAGGAACATGTCAAACAAACACACATTTGCATATGTTCACCTCTGTATAGTATTAGGGGAAAACGCTGGTAGATTTATTCGCTATGACCCTTCATAGAAACAATGTTCACCCAAAATGCCTTGTTTATTAAAAAAAAAACCTCTAAATTCTTATATTGTAGTAAGAAGGGCGAGAGCATTCATTAAAAATTCCGAATCTTATGGTGTGCATTTTCATGCAGCATGTATTATATTATATGAAAATTAGTACAGAAATAACTTCAAATTAGAATATGATTTATTAATTTTTGGTTGCTGGCTCACATTTTTCTATGTATTACATATGGCAGCAACTTATGAAAACACTGTAAAGTAGTGTTTATAAAGCAGTGTGAAACTGCTTTATTTAGTCTTTTACTGTCTAGGAACGCATCCTAAATGCGAAACCTATTGTATCACTATTTATTATTACTATATAACGGATTAAATTATTACATTTCATCATTTTATTACAAGTTGCATTCATTCATGTATTATTCTATGTATCGATTTATGTGACATAAGGCATTTATGAATTTCATATTAAAATATATATTTCAAATCGATTTATATAATTCTAACTTATTCTGAAATTACAAACATCAATTAGAAAATTCTAAAGGTACCATATTTCCAAATTAGGTGAAATGTTAGATTAATATACAATATACTAATCATAATCAAATCGTTTTAAATTTCTATAACGCATCTTAAAACCATCTCAGAGCTTTATTTTGAAAAAGGCGTAAACCTATCATCTTGTACCATTTATTTTTGTACTTTTATGATTCCTTCAAAGAAATAGAGTGAACTAGTAAATAAAACCCACAAACATGTAACGGATTAAAATAGTTTTCAGGCATAATAAATCAGTTAATAAAAACAAATTCAAAGATCGAATTAAAAAATCACATAATTTATTAACGTTTCAACTTTTTTAGTAAAAATTGCTTTTCTTACCAACATTTGCATTTTATTTTTACCCACGTTTTAGCAACGTTTCGAAAAAGAAAGTTAATGCACGATATATTATGATGCTTCAGATGCTTTCGCACTAAAAATTCGATCAATCATTTCTGAAAGGTTTAAAATATACTTTTGATGCGGAAAAATTATTCATGAGGGATGTGTTTAGGAGATGATATTTAGCAGATGTTAAACAATTTTGCTTATGCAATTTGGCCACGTGTGTGGGAAACGAAAAATTAATAATTCGCTTAAATATTATAAAGGAAATTGGAGCAAAGAAATCTATGTGTTTTTGAAGGGACGTGTAATATATATTATAATAACACCAAATATAATCAAACTCTTTTCAGAGAATATTCATTTTGTTAGAAATAGGAAATGTAAATTAAATTATTATCTAGTAAGTTTAATCTTGAATTATTTAAGTTTCTTCTCCAGAGAGTAAACTGTATATCAAAGATTGGATATAAATTTCTCTGCAGTATGAAACAAATCGAAATCTTTTAATTAAATGATTACTTTTCTAAGGCTTCTTAGATTTATTAGTTCAATCATCTCAACGTTTTTCTTATGATTTTGAATGAAATCTCCGTTAAAAATGTTCTGAATTATTTCCTTTTAAGTGTGGTAATAGTTTTAATTAAAATAATTCATTTTTAAAATTTTAATTATTTCAGATAAGTGTTTTTAACTTCAATATTATTTTATGTTAGCTCTTTTAATAAATATGAATTTATTTTGTTATATCTATTCTATGTTTTCCAGGAAATTCACGTTCAATTCTCAAAGGTTTTTCATGTAAATATAGAAAGTACGAAGGGGAATTGAATTTTATAATTTAGTGTCTAAACAGATTTGTAACAAATTATTGTTGCGGATTTTTACGAATTTAATTTGAATTGCGATAACATTTTATATCTCTGTGACTGCATTAAGCTTAGAATCAGTTTTTTGCCAAAATGTTATATATAATGTAAAATAAAACTTATGTCTTATGACAAATCACTATGTGAGATTCTGGGAAATCATTGAGTGAAAGGAAAGAAAAATTTATTTTTCTTATTTAACCTTTCGTATTTTAGGTTTTCTTAAAAACATAAGATATTTATACATGATATAATGAAATGAAACTAGGTTTCATAAATTTAGCTTAAAAATGACAAACTTTGGTAAGGACTGAGATAATAAGTAACAAATTAGCGCAAAATTTCTAATAAGAGTGAAACATAGTATAAGCGACCCTTTTATAACACACGACAATTGTATATCAGGGATTCATCCAACACGGCTCGAGAATTTGTAATATCTTCGTATAACAGGGCATTTTTAAGCCATGAATTCACTCAAATACGGCTCGATAATTGGAAAAAACCCGTATAACACAGTGTTTTTATTGCATGGATCCATTTTAACACGGTTCGACAATTGGGAACATCACCTTATAGTACGGTGCTTTTATAGCATGGATTCATTCTAACACTCATTCATATAATAATCATATCCATCAGAGGAATAAAACCGATGAAATTAATTGGCGGTTGAAAAAAATAATGTCAGAGTCAATTAAAAGTAAACTTTTTAATGAGGTAACAGAAAACAGAAGGGATTCAGTGGTAAGAGTTGATAAGTTTCTAGGAGGGTAAGGTTTTGATGATGTGACTGCATTACATAACCAAAATTACCATTGGAAGAAGAAATTGATTAATCAGGTTTGGTAGTAAAAATGATATCTGAAATCTACGATAATTCAGAGGATGATAGCATAGGTACAGACGAAGAAGTGGAAATTCATACTGTAAAAACATAAAGAAATCCATAGGCTTATTCAAATAGTTAGAGTCATATTTCTTAAAGGAAGTTCCTTCTAATGAAAGGAGCACTAAGTTTAAAGGAAGCTTCATAAGTGCTTAGCAACAAATAAGAATATTTATAAAAAACTTTTGTTTAAAAGCAAGCAATCTAAATTAACAAATTTTTTTATAAAAGGTAAAACCTGAATTTGAAGACAATGCAGATAAATGCACTCTTGGGATATCTTGAATAGGATATCTTGAAAAGAAGAAAAAGATACCTTGCCTAAAAGAAAACGCCCTCAGATAATAGTTATGGCGATAAAACATTGCTTAATGCATATTTATATGTATTACTTATTAATTAATTTTTAATTTAGATATTTATCTTCATTACGAAAAATAATAGCATGGTGTTTTAATTTTTGAATCCTAATCTTCTTTATCCGTGCATGTTAATATTTCTTATAACATAGATTTGCATAACACGAATATTTTTTGCAACATAACTGTCTTGTTATACGGGTGTTACGGTACTGTTAGCAATTTAGTTGTTAAATTAGAATGTAAGAGTAAAGTTTGTTTAAATAAAAAAGCCTAAAGTAAGAATCAGCTTATAAAGAATAATTATGATATCAAGTTTCCAAAAATATTGGGACAATGCATTACAAAAATAAAATAATAGTTTTAAAGTAATTCATTTTCAGAGAATGATTGATTATTGAGTGTATATCTCTTATCATATGTATTGTTTTTAAATCTTTTTTTTAAATAAAATATTATTTGAAGAAGTATATTTTGCCTTGAAAATGTCAAATACAACCTGACTTAAATAATAAGTTTTCATCAATAATTCATACACCATTGATTGTCTACATGGATTTATTTTTATTTATTTAGGGCAAAGTTAATTTTTGCGATATGCAAACATCTTTAAAACGCGATTAAAATTCCCTAGACATAGTAAAACATTACTGAAAATATTAGAATGTAAAACATATTTTAAAAATCGTATCAGCTATATGCGTTAAATTTAAAAAAAAAAAAAAACTGTAATGTGATTCGTAATAAAAACTTCATTTTTAATTTATAATTTTTTTTTTGTTTCAGATAGAAAGATAAGTATCTTTAATTCGTTTACTTTAACATTCTAAATTTTAACATTGTATGAAAAAAGACTAAGGTACATAAGGAATGTAATAATTTAATTGAAAGAAGAGAATTAAACAACGTTTAAAACTGAAAACAAATTTAAGTAGCATGTAATAATCTATTCATTTTAGCACTAAAATGAGATTCCAAATAATATATATCTTTTGTAACTTTAACCTTCTTACAAATAACATATATGTTTTGTAACCTAAACCTGCTTCCAAGTAACTTATTTTTTGTAATTTTGACTATAGATTAATTTACTTGTTAGAATGAGTTAAATTTACAAAATATGTTAAAAATAATTTGAAATTGGGTCTATGTATAAAGTTAAGCATTTGTCTTAAAATAATAATAATAAATAATCTGATATTTTGAAATTCCTTCAAAAATTCTTGTAATAGTCCGAATTTATAACAACAAATATATTGGCTTTACCTTTATATTTAAATTTGAAATGTGTATTTTAAATGTCTGAAAATATACTAGATAAAGGAATTGTCGATCCCCTCAATCGAAAAATTAATGATGCTTGTACAATTTATAATACAATCACTGAAGTGGATTGGTTTTGAGTAGATAAACTGATCAGTGAAACAGAAATGCAAACTCATAGCTATAAATCAACAACGATTATAACTAAAATATTATATCATTGTCAAAATATTAAGCGTTACTATTTTAAGGTTGGTAATAAATTGCATTTTTAATCGTCAATAACGCTTGGAACTATCAGAAGGGGAAACATATAAAATTAAATGTAGCTAAGCATTTTAATATATTATTCCACTGAGAAATAAAAATATGAAATGATGCTATATATTATTCAATAAATTGTGCAAAAATAAATATAAATTAAAAATCATACTATTAATGTACTATATCATTAGTTAGTTCTTTGTTGATAAGTTATGACTTTTAAGTACATGCTAATTTTTTTCTGAACCCTTTTTTATTCTTTCAAATTATTATTATATATTTCTTCAAAAAATATAGGTTGACATTTTCAGAAATTAAGGTAAATGTATATATAGTAGGTTTCTGATTTATGATTTGAGAACTCGAAATATTAAGGAATGTGAAATTATTTTTAGCAATGAAAATATATTTTTATAAGCTATACCAAAACATAATTGCATACAATTAATATGCATGTAAATTCTTAAGAGATTAAAAAATTATCTTAAAAGGGATTCATGGATCATGATGAAAATTCATGAAACTTAAGCTATTTTATGAAATCAAGAACAATATACTGAAGCTTTAGAGTTAGCAACTGATATTGACAATCTGTTTACTTACTTCTAGTAAAATATTAACTTTTACTTTGATTTATTTTAAATCTAACGGCAAGAACTGGTTTTATTGGTTATTTGGCGGTATGAATTTTAGGCAGTGAGTCATCGTAGGAAGTATTGTACCAAATTCAAGGTGGAATGTATTAACATTTTTCTAGATAAAACGATTTAAATTGAGGCTCATCATGAAGTTTGTTAACATTATATATATGAAGTGAAACCAATGTCATGTAAGAGATTAAAAACTTTTGGTTGGAGATTTGCCAAATCCAAGTCAATTAAAGAAGAAGTACACGATTTAAAATGTTTAAAATGAAGAGAGTTAAGCAATATCTGTTAATTGCTTCTTAATACTCGGATATCTAGTTGAAACTTTTATCAAATTATATTTTTATAGGGCATGTTATGCATTAGAAGCTACATTTAGTCAATTATAATGTTTGAAATGGTATATCACGTGATAAAAGCTCTGAGGGATTTTAAAATATTACCCTGGTTAAATTGGTGCATTTAAAATACATGTGAACAGTGTTATTATATAACAAAAGAATATATATTTATTGAAGAGGGTCAATGTAGCGAACTTCATTACCACTGTAGTTCAGTTTAATTCTAACGCTTGAATCCCATTTCCACCAAGGAACACAATGCATAATTGTAGAGATTTTGTATATTACATACAACAACAAGAAAACTAAAGCTCAAAAAAGCTGTGTGTATTAGAAGAGAGTGCATCATTACATGAGACTCCGAAGTCTTAAGTTAGAAAATATGTCACCAATAGATGTAGATTCACCTCTACAGTTACATTAACTCGTATCAACCAATATGTGGTACTCGAAATAATTTTC
The DNA here is from genome assembly GCA_019974015.1 of Nephila pilipes. Taxonomy (NCBI): domain Eukaryota; kingdom Metazoa; phylum Arthropoda; class Arachnida; order Araneae; family Nephilidae; genus Nephila; species Nephila pilipes. The sequence goes on along the minus strand of BMAW01053527.1, from coordinate 162,336 downwards.
TAAATATACTGATAAAATATCCAAAAATGTAATTTTTAAAAATAGTATACCAGAAATATGATACATGGGAAGTCATAAGTAAACGATATTTTAAATGGTAATCCTGATTTATCAATGTTGTATTTAATGAATTTAGTGAAACTGTAATGTCCAATGATTATCGTTTAATTAACTTTCCATTATAAGTATGATAATGTAATCACTCAATAGCACAATCAAATGAAGAAGAAGACTAATGATGAAATAAATTTCAGTTTATTGATATATCTTATATCTTGTATATGAAGAATTATTCTTATAATCTTGTAATCACAAGTATTAGTAATCTTGCCGAATGTCAATATAAGAGATCATTCTTATCAACTTACCGAATGATTTAGCTTACGATGACAAGGGATTCAATGGTTTGCCTTAGTTCTTACTCTCTCCAAGAGATCATAGATCATTGTTGGATAACAGTATATGTAAATTCACACACATTCAAATATAACCACTAAGAACTTCACTACAATATCATAACATCTAATTTTCTAATCTCTCTTATTTTCAATTTTGCTTCGCTTATATATGCGGGTTTTTTTCAATTCATTACAATTATTTAGTTGAATTGTTTGTATATATCACGTTTCATTTGATTTGGTTCGGGTTTCATTTTTTTACAGTTAAATTTATAAAATTTCTCCAAGGTCAGTGAAGAGAAAATCGTAGATATACCAACGTTACAAAATCTTACTTCTTTATAGATTAATATAATTTGTAAAAATTTAAAAATACATGCAAAGTTTACAAAGATCAGATTTAGCCAATTAAGGTGAGCTTTTTTGTAATCATTATTAAAATACTCAGTTAAATATAAGAATTAAACAATAAAATATCAAGAAATGGAAAATAGTAAACTTTCCCGATATTAAAATTAGAGGAAATGATAAGTTATTAAATTGATTATATTTGATTTAAATGTAATTAAAATTAAATCAAACGATAAATTATTAAATTGAATATATTTAAGGTAAATATAAATAAAATTACAGTAATGGACAAAAAATTGAAAAGTGTTCTGATGCGCCAAAAGTGATCCATCTAAAACAATAGCCCCTTAGATGGGTAAAAAAATGGTTGTCTCATAGCTGTCTTAAAATTCTGAATAATATTATTTACTATCAGTCATATAATGCAAAAATCTAGTCAAGGTAATGCATGAATTAATAAGTAAATAAAATACTTAATTTTTATTTTTGTTTCACTTGAATCAAATAAAAAAGATTGGGTTATTTATTACGATATATTTTTGAAAATTAAGTTCATTAATGGTCAAAGCAGGTATCAGACATATATTGCATATATTTTATTTCAATACAATAAAAAATTTAGGAGCAATTTATTATGATGTATTTTTAAGAAATAATTCTTTACTGGTGAAAGCAGACATCAAAAATATACACAAAAACAAGATAAATTTCTTAAAAGTGCTCAGGAAAGACATTTTTAGGTTAACTAAAGCAATAGTACCTTGGGTGGCAAATAAAATTTTTAATATTTTAAAATAAACTTTAAATAAAAAATTTCTATTTTGGTTCCATTATTTCAGACGAGTTTAGAATCAATTTAGTTTGCGTGGTGACCCTTGAACAAAACTTTCAGAGCTATAAAATGTTTTCATATTTTTATTCAGTTTAGAATTTTTGTAACCTTTATTCAACAATGATTTTCTTATTTTGCATTCGAATATGGATGAATTTTGTTCTCAATAATGAGAAGTAAATTGGAATTTTTTTCAGCTTTAGTATGTAAAAACATACCTAAAATATGAAAACATATTATTACACAATGCAACTGTAATGTATACAATACCACGTTTTTACGAAGTAAAGGTCTTAAGAAAACTACCCTGTGCGAAAAGAGTTTGTTGAGAGCCCTAATGATTTTGGAACATCTAATAGAAACCTGATCTTAATTTTCGATTCAGATAAATTTTGGGACTCATGTCAGAGAGGCCGCCGAAATATTTTTGCTGAAAAAGCACACTTCGCATTTTCTGGAAGTCTGAGGTAACCAAACGCGACGTGATAGAAGCAAGGGACAAATTTCATTACCTTCAGAAGCAAAGGTTTGAAAAAAAAAATCTGAAAGAGAAGAGAATGAAAAGATTTCATTGCAACCTTGCCGTTAGAATCGAATCTATAAACGCTGACGCGACGAAACGAGGGGGACAGAAATAAGGGGTCGAAAAAATGTTGGGAAGGTGGTGTCTGCATTCGACGGGAAATTCTGTAAATGACATATACGGAACGAATTTAAAAAAGTCGGATTGTTTGATCAAAAAATAAATATGTGAGATATATATACGTATTCCTAAGAGGATGAAAAAGTCATTGTGCAGATAGTATTGAGTTTTACACTTTTACTTTTTATCTTTATTTACTTATTATATTTCTTTATCTCTTAAAAGCTTTATTGACTTTGCCAATCTGTACACGTTTAAGAGCCACAAAAGGAGAAAAAAAAACCGTCTAATATTTGATTGCAATTGAGTGCTTGGAAGGTATTCTTTTCTAAAAGTTTAGAAAGGACTTTACAGTTTTAAGTTCATATATACTAACTTGGGAATTATTTCTTACTATAAAACTATATTTTTCGAAAAGTTCTTTTTTGAGTTTTAAGTTTAATTTATTGTTTTGAAATTACTATTTCTCTATTTCAGGTTTATTGATTACTTCAGAAAAGATCTTATTGTTGATGATATGTAAACATTAAATTTCGCTTTACAAGAAATACGTCATTCAACTTAATACTACTTTCATTACTAGAATCTGTGTACTTATAGTATTTAAATAACGGAGGTATTTATAATAATAGTATTAAATTAAATAGTAGTAACAGAGATATTTTTAAATAATAGTATTTAAATGAAGATATTTTAAATTGGAAAATCATCTAAATCATTTCTACAATATAAGGAGATGATAATTTTTAAGAATAATGTTTAAAAAAATTAATTTGAAATATGCAAGTGTGTTGTACAGAGAGAGTAATGAATTTTCTTATTGCAAAAATTCTCAGAGAAATTTTTATTTCGATGTAAAACGACCACTCATCTCTTATAAAATATCCAAATAACTGTAGTCTTCAAATAACGAAAACTCCGTTACTTGAATTTTTTTCTCAGACAAGTGATGATGATATGATCAACCTACCAAAATTGACAATTTGGCATAAGCATTCAAGGCATGTCAACATTAAGTACCTTCTAGAAGGCTTTTAATATGGAGACACTAGAAGTTTCGCGGATTACTTGAATATTCTTCTATTTTAGCACCTTACGCCTGTTCGCCATGCTTCGTTGTAAGGTTCAATATAAATATTCATCACCTTAAATAAGTAACTTTAGTCCTGAAATTCAATAATCTTCCTGATTCCTTGTCAGTGACCTTCAGTGACTTCATAAGCATACATGAAGCATTTACAAAGTTTGTATACATATATATATATATACAAACTTTGGCTGTGAAATAACGAGACTGACGCTGAAAAACATTTTATTTTGATGTCATACATATATTTACTTATTATCACCTTAGTATGTACTCTTTCTCTGTCCCTAAGACACTCCATGCTAATCTTCCATTATAAGAAACAATGATGGAAGTCTTCTGTCAGCTCCTTCACGACGCATGTCGTTTTTCTATCACAACTTCAACAGACTCAAATTTGTCCCTTTTAACGCAGATATCTCTTTAGGAAATAGTTAGAATCTGCATAATTCAAGATCCGGCGAATACGGTGGATAGTCTAATACCGGGACGGGATGTTGTATTTGGTTAGAAACCTCTTGACAGACAATGCGGATTAGACAATGCATTTGATGGAAACATTTACCATATGGAAAAATTTACCATATAGGTCTTTATCAATTCCAACAGTCAGGCAATCATAGAAATACTTAACTGACAGACAGCTTACTGATTTTTTCGATATTGTATTCCGATTGTGAAGTGGATGCGCTACCCGGGTGAGAAACATCTTCAATGTCTTCCCGACCATCTTGAAAACGCTTAAATGACTCTAAAACATGTGCTCGTTATAAACGGACATTACCATACACTTTTTAAAGTAAATTATAAATTTCAGTAGCGGAATTTTTCTGTAAAATTTCACAAAAATTCGGTGTTCGCTTATCATTTTTCAGACGAAACAAAAATTTATTTCTTTTATAAACGAAAATTACTTATTTTCTTACAGAACTAGAGGCACTGCATTTGAAAGAGAAAGATTCACCCTGAGCCGTTGTCGTTTGCTGAAGTTTGGCGCAGGCGTATTTTTACTGTAGCAGCGTATATATATATATATATAGTCAAGAAGTTAAGTCATCTTTCTTGTATGTAGTGGTTTCTTTTGAAGGATCTTCAGACTTTTCGCTATGGAATATTGTTTATTTTTGTTTATGACTTTATACAATTGCGTTTTTATTTTAAACTAAAATAATGTAGAGAAATGAATTTAATTTATTTTATTAAGGGACAAGTATAAGGCAATGATTTTATACGAAAGTAATCACTGAACTATGATTTCATTATTTATAAATAATTAACATTTAATTTACTTTTTGAAATTTTTATATTAAAAATAATTTTACTGTACTTTCGTGTATTATTGATGCCTTAAATGGTTGTTTCATAATAATCTTTACTATTTCGCTGCATATCCTTTTATTTTAAGTCTAAATCCTTAAGCAAAAGTCATGGGTTTCGTTGTCTTATGTTTGATTTCTATCCCTAATTTAATTGTAATCTGAATTTGAATATTGTTGTTCTAAAAAGTTTTGGCTTAATGTATCTGTTATTGCGAAGAAATTATTTAAAACTATTTATTTCTTTTAGAAATATTTAATTTATATTCATTATTTAAAGCATTTTATTTTTCTTTATAAGTTTCTGTCTCCTGAAAAGTTATAAGATATTAAGCTATAGCACACATTATTAATTATATGACTATAGCCTACACTTATCCCCATTATTTGCTAATGTGGTTACGAGAATTGAAATATTAACAATGAATAAATGAAAAGAACATTTGCTTCAGAATGACTTTTAAAACTGTAAAAAGTTCAACTATGTTATAGAATGAAAGATTTCTCTTTGTAACAATTGTAGGACATGAAACGTATTTTTGGAAAATGACATCTTCAACATTTGTGTAAACATAAGTTTTTGTTGCTGGACAACATCTTTTCTTAGTATTTTTATAAACAGAGTTGCAAACTGGAGAACTGATATTCTTAAAAAAAATTACACATCTGTATTTTGACAGAATTTTGCAGATTTTCAAACATTTTATAGACATTTCAATGTCAAAATACATTTCGGGCCATTTATTTTCTTTAAACATGTATATAATTCAAAAAAATAATACTTCGTATTTTGGAAGTCTTTCGGCATTGCAGATAGTGAAAAAAAATCTAAAAACAATAATGCTACAATTATGATACATTTTAACAAATAATAATATATTAATTAGAATAAATATTGGTATGAAACTGACTATCAAGAGAATGAAAAAGATTTCCATAAAGTATTTTACAATTTTCGGTAGGGGGATAAATAATAAAAATTTTAGACTTCAATGAAATCAAATGGATCAGATGAAGTAAAAATCAAACACTATTTTAACTCTTTACGAAACACTCTTTAACTCTTTAAAAGTTTTTGACTCCTCAAAAATTAGAAGATAATAACCCTATAGTATAAATTTATTTCTATGACAAGAAAAGTAATTTGATTCTTCTTCACTTTTTCATAATGTTTTACATAAGATTAATTTTTAATAGAAAGGAATAGTACGTATAAATTCTGCCGTTCAAATAAATTAATTTTTTCTATATTTTCTCATGAATGGAAAATTTATTATTGGAATAATTCCACTTTATGCGAGATGTCTTGTAAGAAATATTTTAAGCTATAGCTTTCTCAGGAATAAAAAATGAAAAGTTCGTAAGATCATTCCAAGAATGAACCCGTTATACAAACTAAATTGACGCCTCTAGAAATCACTAAATCTGACATATTTCCAAGAATATCAGAAATCTTTTATTGAACAAGCACCTACCCCCTTATCTATAAACACTGCACATTCTGGGAATATTCATACGGAACAACTTCCAAAATCAGTTTACGTGTTGTTTAGAAGACATCAAAGCATTTCTGGCTATGATTATGCATATACCGTAGCTACCCTGCTTTACATATCTACTCTAAGAATACCATCGCATTGTAGAGCGGCATTTGCTAGAGCACGGAATGCATCCCTAAGCAAGCCTCTGAATTTGATTAAGTAACTTAATCTTTAACCCTCGGTCCATTTGGTGCGCAATGTGTGGCAGGCCTTACTTGCAACTTGATAGGACCAAAGGGATCAGAGTGGGGGGTGATCGATCCCTCTTCATCTTCCGAGCCCACCCCGACCCCCTAGCGGTTGTATCGGAAAACGTTTAAGGATCCGCCAGCTAGACATCACTCTCTTCTTCCGCCAGGGTTGGCAGTCGTCTAATTAAGTCATTTTTAACCTCCTCAAGTGGTCTTTGAAGGGAGAAGCAGCCCCGGGTGTTCCTGACTTAAATGGGATTCAAACAGAATATCTTCTTTATTGTTTTATGGGCGTAAAATGAATTAAGGATAAGAAAGTGTGGTTTTGAAATGTGTATGGTATCTTGTTAAGGAGCCATTTGAAGAGTTTAATTTCTGTCTTATTTCACCATTTTAATTCATTGTCTTGATTAGAAATTCTCATCGATTAATAAATGTTCATTAATTAGGCATTTGGTGTTAATTGCGTTTTATATTTAAGTGTGAAGAAGAGATTTTACAAGTGCAATATTGGTATGGATTAAAAAATGTAGGTGAATAAGATTTCTATTACCAAGAGAACATCGGTTTTCAAGTACTCATCAGATAGATAAACTTTTATTAAGTTAACTGTGACATCTTTGACAAGGAAAAAGATCTTATTTTTTTGCCGATATTAAATTATCCTCTTTTTTTTAAAAAAAAAATAATAAAAACATTATGAATCACATTTAAGCATTAGTATGTCTGTAAAGGTATGTATCGGCTTATATAATCAAGTTTATGTACGTAAGTTATAGCGTTTGAACAATTTATAATCAATAGCCAAATTTACATTTGTAAGTCGCGCGCGTGTGTTACATTTCTACTACATTACATTTGTACGTCGCATACATTCGTAAGTCTTTAGCTTTAGATATATCTTGCAGAAAATTTTTTTTTACAAATTTGAAAGCTCAATTTAGAATATTTATTTAAAGACAAATTTTTAAAAATTAAACATAAATTTAATTTCAATCTCAAATTTAGTAAATTTCAAAACATATAAATTTATTATTTAAATTTATCTTAATTTTCATACAAGAACTGTGCAGTATCCAAAATCATCATCATCGTATTTAAATAAATAACCTAGAAATCGCCAAGTCCTTCTTTAAAAGATTCCACCAAGACAACTGCTGTTTACCTTATTCTTCCAATTCCTCTTCCCAACCACCTTAAATTTCGCTTCAACAGAACCAAGCCATTTTAGATGGGTCTCCCTTTTTTTACAATAATTACAGGGCTTTCCAAAAAAATCACTTTTACTGGATTTCTTTTTTTCCTTCATTCTACCAACATAAGAAGCCCTGGTCATTCGTTTCACTATAATATATTTACTGTGATGACTGGATCATTAAAAATTCCGTAAATTCAGAATCATAACGTTTTAGTATCCTAAATCTGTGAGCCTTTATTAAAAAAAAAATTCCGAAACTATATAGGAAATACTCTCTCTTTACAAAGGCGGGGATATCAGAGCTACGGATTTAGTAGATTTTGAGAATAGTGTATCCACTCTTCAAAAATCGCATTTTAAGAAAAACGCAATTTAAGATATTTTTCCCTATGGTGTTGCGTTCTATTTATCGAATTCTCATAAATAATAAGTTAATGGTTTCAGCGAAGCGTCCTCAATATATACATACATACATGTATACACACACATGCGCGCACGCACACACACACACACACACACATATATATATATATAACAGTAAGATAAAAAAAATAAGAATTTTAAAATACTTGAATATCTCATTTAACAGTTTTATGCTTTGGCATTTTCTGAACATTTGCAATGAAAATAGATGATAATAACACTCCTCATCTAAGAGTTTGTTTTATTTTATTCAATTCACATTTCCCCCTTAGGTTACTAATTATCTTTAAATCAAAATTTTACTGACAATAATCAATAAACGCTTAAGACATGCTTAATATTAGACTCAATTTAACGAATTTTTAACCATTTGTAGTAGTAAATGACATCAGTTGTAACTAAAATTTCCACCCTATGTAAGCGAGAATTCGATTATCAGGATTTGAAGAAGTTAATATACATAACAAATATGTCAGATTTGTACAATTCTTAATGCTCATCAAATATATCTAAATCATACTCGTGAAATGACATCGAGTCTGATTTCTTTGTTCTAATACTTATGCTGTTGTTAAAAAGCTTCAAATACAATTTTAGAACATTCAATTACATTTATTCTGGAAGAAAATGTTCATTAAAATAATTTGTTCATCCATGCAATGATCGATTTTATAAACTTTCTCTTGTAACATTGTATATATACCTTACATTTATCTTTGAATCAAACTCACAATAATTTTGTTTCAGGATTTCGGTTCAACCGAAGTTGGAAATTTTATTTTGAAAAACTGTTAGTCAGTAATTGATATTGAAACCAAAAATATCATTTCATTTCTTCGTACAGGCATTGAAGGCAGAGGCATAAGCAAGTTGTCTTTTTTTTAGTAGTTAACTGATTTAAAGAGCGACCATAGAGTGCTAACTCATTTTACGAAAAAAAATACGTTGAGGTTACAAATGTCAACACACATTCTTAACATTCAGCTAATTTTAAAATTAAATTTCTCTAAGAAATTGTATGTTATTAATAATGCTATTTAAACTGTTTTAGTAGTCATATTTCAAGTGGTTTGATTACAAACTCCATAGAAAGGAAGGAACTATGTAAGATGAAAAAATAAATTTTTTCAAAGTAAAAATAGTCAACAGGTTTGGATATGATAATAAACTAAATATTAAAGAACGACTCTTTTTCTGTTGTGCAACCATTGATATAAAAATTTACCTTGAATAATATTGATAGCATATGCAGAAAATAGCCCACTATATACATTTTCCATTCGACTCGAAAAAAGAATACATTTGCTTTCTTTCAACGATATTGGTTACTGACGTATAATTTTACAAGGAAAAAAATCTTTTAACTAACATGATTCAACTTAATAAAATTCAAATGAAATATTAAGTATCCATATTATTGTTATTCTGGGATTGTGTGATTTTAGTCAAAACGTTTTGATAAGAATAATCATTTCACAAGAATGTCATGCATTCTAAAATAAACTATGTATGAAAATGAAAAAAATATTGACACTTTATAACATTTTTCTCCATTAAATGCACATGAAATGCTGGTTCATTTCATGTGCATTTCATGAAATGAACCAGTTATGCCCGAAGTATATGATGCTACGTTCCAGATCTAAAATTGACACTTTATAACATTTTTCTCAAAAAATCACCAAAAGATCATCTAATTAAATAGTGCAATAATCGAAATTTTGTTACGTTTTGCTTATAAGCTAGTACCCAAAATATACAAAACAGTCACTTCAAAGCTGCTAGTTAAGAAAATCCTCCAAAACAAGTAATAGAATTATTGAATAATAAAAATAACTAATTTAAAAAAAATAAATCTAAAAAGAAAAGTTTTAAGAAAATCGAAATTAGCTAAAAAATAAAAACAAATCGGGCAAAAAAATAAGACATTGATATGAACCGAGTCCATTTGTTAGATCACTGACGATTTATTCGCTGTACAAAGTTTGAAAACAGCAGAATGATAAAAATAATAATAATAAAGTAAACTGTGTTGCATAAGAATGGTATATTTTGAAAGAATTTTTTTGTAGAACATGAAAATTAAGTGAAAAAGATGTTTTTAGGAGGATTAACAATGTCAGAAATTCTGCTGTAAAAATTTTGATTGTTTTGTACCAAATATTTTTAATGATAACGTTCCACATCTCCTTCTTATTTAAAATTATTGTCAACATTAATCCAAAATTTATTCGTAATATTTCATTAAATATTGTGGCTAGTGAAAAAAAGTATGATCATGTATTATATTAACTAAAATAAAAACACTAATTTAGGTTTGTGAGAGCTTTCTATCATTATGAAGATTTTGTAACGTATCTCAATCTAATTAGTAATCAAAATTGCTGAATATCAACTGAAGACACGCAAGAACGAAGCAGATCCTTTACTAATTATTACTACATTATATCTAAAGTCGCTGTCTCTTATATTTAAATCTGACCCTCAATTTTAATTTATGATTTAAACAAGAAATTTTTCTTACCAGTCCTCTCGTTTTTAATTTTACATCTCTCTTCGACAGTAATTATGTAGCTTTAGACTTTTAGTAAAAGTATCGTCAATTCGCAAATCTAACAGAAGCATTTCAATCTGAATAACCACTCTCTAATCGCAAGTTCTTATCCTCTACCTCTCCTCATTTTCCATTAATTGTATCTCGTTGAAAAATTCTATCAAAATCATTTCACTTTCATCTTCATTTAGTTAATCTAACCACTTTTTGTTTTAGTTTGGAAGAAATTGTAATTTTATAAAATTTTAAAATCAATAAAATTCCCCAACGTTTGTGAAGAAAAAATCGTGAATACCCAAACGTCATAGGTTCAGTTAATTTTAATTCTGATTTAAACGCGTGATAGTATACAAATGATATGGAATTAATTTACATTTAATTTCAATTTACGATTTTAATTGACATTTGATTTCTAATATGGATCTGCACATACTGAATCCGGTGGATGATGATACAGCGATGGTCAAAAACTACCTTTGAGAGTGAAACAGCATAAATGGCTTCTCTTATTCCAATGGGTCTTTTATGAAGAGAAACATCACCTTAATATTAAGGTATGAAAAAAAAGAGACAAATAGAGTTGGAGTTTTACTTAGAAGAAATTTACAGAGTGAGATTATAGAGCAAAGAGTGATAGAGAGAGTGTATCAACGTATTAATATAAAAGGTAAAATACAAAGACTCTATGCAAATTTTGCCACACGTGTCTTTCTAAGGCCAGGTTAAGGACTTCACTAAATTTCCGTATTAATCGTAATGTATTAGTTATATTTTTATGAGATCAAGAGGGCATTGATCTATACTTAAAGGCAGTGAGATTACAATATTACAGTAAGATAAAAAAAATAAGGAATGCATGAAAGACTATATCTGTAGGTTTTTAGATTTCTCATCACATTTCATTATTCAATAAGTCATTCGAAAAAAAATTGTAATTCTACAATATAGAGCGAATATATTTTCTAAATATAACAATGTCTAAACATCGGTATTCTGTTGCAAAGAACAAGTAAATGAATAAATGTCCGAGAAGGTTGCTAGCTAGAATCAAAGAATCCCTTAATGTCGAGAGACGTAATATGCGCAAAAGTCTTGAGCAGTGAAGACAAATTCTGATGCATTAGTCACTTGAAACTAGATTTTGAGAAATGTAAAGCGAATTTTTGGAGTAAATATGTTGACAGCTTATCTCACACATCAGTGTAGCCTCCTAAAATGTTTGGAGTGATGCAATCAATTGCGCGGATTTATTTAACGGACAACAACATACTAATTTATATATAAGATGTGTCAAACAAATATCTTCAAAATTGCTTCTATTATATTAAATAAAGTTATAAGATGTGATACATATCCTTTAAATTTTTATAACACCCCTTAACATATCAGCAATATCAAAATTTCTTCTTAGAGTCTATGATTTCGTATATGTATCGTGACTGATACATTTCTCTAACGTGTTAAAATATCGTCAGAATATAGCCATATGTAGACAACGAAGAATATTTACACTCTTTTCCAAAATTAATCCCTTGAAAATTAGTTTCTTGAGATTTTTTATCAAATTTTGGCTCTGACAATCTATTTAAGGAGAAAATTCAATTACGTTAAAGGGTTTGGAACATTAACGTGAGATAAAACTGCAGAAAATAAGCTTTTCAAAATGAAAAAAAAGGTAAGCAGAATTTATTTCTTTTGGGTGGTACTCAAATACTTAGATCTGCTGTAGACCTCATTTTCAGTTCTGTGAGATAACAGAAAATGATATTTTGATGAAGCACGCATTATTTAAAAAAGACATCTTTTCTTTGCAAAAGGCAAAATAATAATGTTTATAAAAAATAAATTTACAAATTACATGTATAATTTTAATCAATAAATTATGATTTTATAAAAATGTAAACATAATAATGTCAAAGATAATTATTTTTAAATACCCATTTCATTTTCTCTAAAAATAAAACCATTGTTATGTGCAATATCTAACATTTTTAAGGATATTTTCATTGCTAGAAAATAATAACATTTTGCAGGAATATATTCTATAAATATTTAGTCAAATTGTTTGACGATTCTGTATGAATGCAAAATAACAAACCTTACTTTATTTACATTCTTAACAGGAATTACACATATGTTATAAAAATTGATAAATATTCGTCTGGCTTAAGATTTAAATCTCAACTACAATTTTACATAAATAAAACTTAACTTGATTTAAAAATGGTATTTAATTTCTTCAGTTCCAACAGAAAATTTTAACATTTTAAACCAAAAGGGAAATATTATGCTAACAGCTTAACCCGACATGTTTCTGCTATGAGAAAACAACACATTTAAATTTAGATTTTTGATTCTTCATAGAATATATCACCAAAAGAATTTTCATTTTTTATTTAAAAATAAAACTGAGGGAAATATTTTGTGGTGTGAATATAATTTGTAATTCATTAATACTTTATAGATAATATAATAATAAATTAACATAACGTGCTTTTATTTCATGTATATGTTCTTTGATGCCCATTCCACCACACATTACATACGCAATATTTAAACCTATAAAATTTTGAATTTTTCTTTAAAAAATTTGCATGAAAACAAATGTAATTCATGAGATATTGCATTTAATTATTAAGTTTTTACACTTGAACATTTTATTAAATAATTTAATTTTATATCGGTTTTCGTTAAAATAAATAACAATATAAAAAAAGTAAGCAATTATGAAATTGTTTGATGTAATACATACACAATATATCATTATGCAAAAAGAAAAAGAACATTACCCTTCAGTTTATATACAAATAAGACTACATTTATTTAAATGTTTTACATAAAAATGCATAGGTTATGAGATATTTTAGACATCTCATCAGTTTTATCAAGTGACAACTGTTTAATTTAGTTATGAAATATATCAAACTTTTCGAACACATATTTTAGTCGTATAATAAAAGCCAATAGTAAAAATTTGAGAGTTGAAGGCAATTATTTTCATGTTAAAATTTTAAAACTATGAGAACTGAAAGGTATTGAAATATTTCATATTTCGTGAACTCAAAGTTTACCATGCAGCAGTTTTAAAACGAATTGTGAAAGACACTAGGACAAAAAAATAGTAAACATTTTGTGCCGATGAAAGTTATGCCGAAATTATATTATTTTCTTCGAAATAACTGTTTATTGCCCATAGACAAATTTTAACTAATTTTATGGCACTTACTGAAACCTGCTGTTTTAATGTCATAATTTGTTCATCAATGTTGAAATATATAATCTTTCTTCATCGCACATTTATACATATGTTGTCATATAAAAGTTTTTTTTCATGTTTATAAGAAAAAAAGAAATATGACTCATTTATATTTGAGTAATTAATTGCTGCAATACGGTTATAAACAAAAAATAAAACTTTTATATATATATATATATATATATATATATATATATATATATAGTCCTTTCAACTGCCAAATTTCTTGTAATGCATATATGTTTAAGTATTTATTGCTATGTATGTACTGTGTATACTGTATATATATATTACACGTAAACATATTTTATAGAAAGGTATTGTTTATATTTGAGTTTCTTCTTACAAGGAATACATTTTGTACTGAAAAAACGTTTAAAATTTTCATTTTTATGTTTTCAAACTCATATTTTTCATTTGTTATATGCGTAACTATCTTTGTAGAATCAAAACCCTTTGATTATAACTTCGTCATAAAAATATTAGTAATCAGTCCATTTATTGTCTGAAATTAACTAGGACTACATGAGAAAATATTTATTTTGTAAAACGACATTATTGGTCAGACTTCTTCAGCACAACTCCTTTTTAACAGAACAATTATTTCAAGTAAAGTTGGAAATACTTTCCTGTAATTGGAAGGCCATTTTATCCCACTCTCTCCAGACAAAATTTGTTCTTTCTCTTAGTACATTCTGTCCTTTCATGCTTGAATAAATATTGAACATTCCCCATTTTCTACTAACTTTCACACATTTGTTTTTTTTTCTTTTCCTTTCGTTTCTTCCTCCGATCTCACTCTTCCACATCGTGGTGCATTTAATATGTCCACCAGCAGAATATTCAATTCGCAAAATGCGTTATATTTAGTACATTTTTTTTTCTAATCTGGTAATTACCATTTCTTTTATGGCGGTAAATTATGAAAATAAATCTTTTCAACAAGCTCAAAAGAATCTCTTTTAGAAAGTGTTGACTATTCATGATTGAGCCGTTTAAAGGTGATAACTTCAACTCCATCTTTCTGGAATCTATTTGCATAATTTCTAGCTAATTGCAGTGTGGAAAAAAATCTCCTAAAGAGGAGAAACGATAAGTTAAAGAATCGAGAAATATTTTATTTGGCTCATGTGGTAAATTTATATTATGAAAGGGAAGCAATGAGAGGGAGATTCTTTCAATTCTGCAAACTCATGAATATTCATGTAATGATAGCATCTCGTCTGTAGCTGTTGTTATGCCATTCCCGTAATTCTATATAATTTTATTTTTGTCAAAGTCTTGTCAAATATAGCTGTAGTTATCATTCATCTTTGGTGGATGGCATTATAAAACGCTTTGCACGAAGCTGTCTTTTTTTAAAAGTAGCGCTTTTTTAAGGGTTTCGAATTCTACCACAGATATCTTTGAGCTTCAATAGATGCATTAAAAATTTACTGCATGATTACACTCGATACAAAAAAAGATAACAACATCTGCCATTTACGAAAACTATAAAGAAATCACTTATGTTTGAGACAATCTTAATGAAAAACATCGCAAGTTCAAATATTGTACTTATAGTGCCACTTGATTATTTAAAAAACTACCTGTGATTCTTTTGAGGAGAGGAATCTACGGAGAAATGATTTGTGTTGCCTAGTTCGTAAAACATTATGATTAGCGATACTATTCATTTCTTTCATATTATGGGTTATTTTAACAACTCATATATCTCCAAATGTGGCACTGAAATATTTTTTTAATTTGCTAGGTTATTATTTAAATCTTCTTTATTATTTAACCTATTTAAATGCCTTTATTAAAGAAAACATGTTTATAACTCTATTGAGGTAGGCACGTGTGTGAAATAATCTGTATTACTTAAATTCTATAGCTATTATACTATACTATTCATTTAATTTATCATATGAATTATTAAAATGTGTCATACAATATTCAAATGATCCACTATATAAAAAAGTCCATTACTATTACCTTCACTTCCCGTTACTTAAGTCTTTTACTTTAGAATAGGCACTTCAAGGTTACAGATTTTTCCTCAAAGTCTTCTGTAACTATGGCAACAACAGTTGAGAATGAACATCTTTTATTTCTCCATTTCTTTTTATTTTCCTAAACAGACTTCTAA
>BMAW01053527.1:91816-139098 GCA_019974015.1 Nephila pilipes | reverse complement strand
TATATATATATATATATATATATATATATATATATATATATATATATTGTAATTGAATTCATATTATTATTAATGAAAAGAAAATTTTACAAATCTAAATGACTCAACTCCACGGGAAAACCCATTTAAATTACTATTACTGTATTAAAAACGTGATTTCAGTTTTCCTTATGAATAATTGTTAGAAATTTTCTTATGTTAAAATTAATTTTTAACAAAATGGTAATGTAATGCATTTATTATAAAATATTACTTTGGTTTATATTTTCCAATCTACTCTCTTAGAAGCAATTCATTTTTATGCTCTCCTGTCAAGTTCATTCGAGATAAATGCATCATGGTTTGCTTTTATTTATGAGGAAAAGGCAAAAAATGCGCCTAATATTCTTACGCCGAATCTTTGTAGAGGTTTCACTTCGGTCTTACTCACTTTAGTAAAGTGGGCTTTGAATAAAAGAACTGACCGCTGCTTGGCTTCATCTCCATTCTTTACCCTTCGATCCAATTTGCTTCGGAGATATGTTGTGACCCTGAGAAGCTGAAGAAAATCAATAGATTTTCCTGTTTTCCCATATCGCACACCAAGGAAAAATTCCGGAGTAGAATTTTTGCTTTCCATTACTGCTCGCTCATGCGTGAATGCGAAACTACCGGCCTGCTCAAACATTAGGAATCGATTCGTTTTTCCACTATTTTTACTTTTCAAGTTTTTTTTTTCCTCCTTTTCCCTTTTAATCTTTTACTGCCTTTTTTCCCTCTTTTTTCGTAGTTTTAATGTAAACAGTATGAACTCAAACTATTGGCTGACCAGTCTCAGAAGAATTGAGAATTTACGTTTTTTTCTAATGCATAGATTTCATTCTATTCCTCGAATGTGGCATCGAAAAGTTAAATTAAGTTTAAATGAACAAAAGGGTCTTATCTAAGGCTTCTCGATTGTTGCACAAAGCTATCTGAAGAGAGTAAATTGCTTTGTCTGCGATAAAGGCATGTTTCTTCTTCAAGATTAAATTGTGAAGCTTTAGTATTTCCTATGAAAAAAATTGTTTTTATGTAAAATAGATTTGCTTCTTTATTCTATGACTTCAATTTCATTATTTTGAACTATCTATAATTTAACACATAAAAGTTTTAGAGATATCAATTTCTTATATTCCTTATACTTCTGAAAAATCATTTTCAGTCAGCAAATTTGCTAGATTATATAAACAAAATAAAGTGATCGAAATGACTTTTATTATAATATGAAGAAGAAAAGTTATATACATTAGAGTCGTGAACTGCTTAATGGTTAGGATAGTAACTCATTACGATTTTTAATTACTAACGTTTATTTTAGTAATAATAAATAAATATTATTCACTTATTGCTGTAAAAATATATTTTGCTTCTTTTCAAGTCATTTAAGTAAGCAATTGTGGAAAAACATTACTTATGCTTTATAATGAGATTTAGTTTTAAACTAATTTAACAAAAAAAAAAAAAAAGACAAAAATTTATAATTCTTCTTATATTCAATATTAATTACGTTTAATAAAATATTTATTTTTCTTGATGATTCTTTATCATTAAGCTTAAATTTGTAATCTCATATACAAGAAGTATTGATAGAATTTTCTCTATTTCAGTTCAGTCTTAAGCATGCAATAATAGAATGTAGTACTTTGCAATATACGGTAGGATTAATAAGCATGTAACTTGCAGTAGTCATTACATAAAAATATTTGTAATAGGAATTAAAAATTAACTTTGAAAATAAAGCTGTTGAATGTTGACTCAATTCACTATATTCCAAAAAATGTTTTTCAAGCAGAGGATGATTTTTTGTCTTGAAGTTATATATTATTAGTTATAAGTAAGGTTTAGGCATCTCAAGGTATGATAATAAGTATTACATATTTTTGTACATTTTAAATATTTTAAATTTCCAAAATGGTATTTCTGCAAAGTGTATTAGAGAAATGAGTGCAACAATATCCAATCATACATGGTGTTAAATATATTCATGGGGAAAATACTACACATGGAAAAAAAAAATCTAAGGATGATAGAAAATATCTAAACCAGCAATATTTACCATGCAATGCACAAGCGAGGATAAAACGATTAATCAGGAGGCCATTTCCCCACAGATTTCAGTAGGTTATGGAATTTTCCTGATTACTGTACACCACCATGCTTTCTGAAATTTATGTTAAAAATGATGATGTGTATGAAAACTCGCGCTCTATGCTTTCTATTACCATACCGTCTAGAGGTTAACCTCTTTTCCTCCACCTATGCATTGTATGGTTAAAATTGTTTGATTAGATGTTTTCTATCACCCCTTAAATTTTTGTCCGGGAGTTTCGAAACACCCTGCATACAATTAAGACAGTTTTTCTCTTTATTTTAGAATAAGAAATTGTTTTAATTAAAGATGCTAAAACAACATCAAAATGTATCATATTTTTATAGTTAATTTAAAAATTCCCCCTGCAATAAACCCATTGCGATATTAAGTGTTAACACAAAACCTATGAAAAGCACGGACAGTTTCGTTAAAAACACATTCACTTCTATCTTGAAGTATTAGATGAAAAACAGAGGGAAAAAAACTATGGATTATACATTAGCGGAATTTAGAGTCACATATGTTTAATTAATTTTGCATTGAATGTTTAAGTAAAAATAACTAACATTAATTAATTAATAATAACTAAGCACTTCCACTGATAAAACTTCTTTGCAGAAATAATTAATATTTTAATTTTGAATGAATGGTTATCAATATAATTTAGTTAATTCAAAATTTCATTAAATTATAAAAATACCTAACACAAGGGGCAAAAATATTTACCAAATATTAATACTTTTTTAAACAAAATGAATAGAGAATAGTTTTAAAAAATCAAAATTTTTTGGTACACTTTTACAACAATTCATTTTTATCAGATATGAGACGCGAAAATATTCGTACAAAGTCATTGTGCTTCAACATTAATCTTGAAACTAAATATGAAAATCATAAACGTTAAAGTAATCATTATGTACGTTTAAATTTATAAAATGTGAAAACCTTTAGTCAAACTAATACATATTAGTACATAACCAGAGTTTGACTGATTATAAAAAAATGAATATATATATATTGCTTCACTATATAAGTATACAGAATTGTAATGATTAAAGTTCATCTATACTGAAAGTTCTAGAGACAGTTATAGCTTCCAAAGAAACACAATTTAACTAGCAATTAATATGAGTGAAGCATTTGTTGAAAACCGGCAAAAAATTGATTGCATTTGTCATAAATATATAGCGTTGTGTCGTATCTAAGGTGGAATATAAAATTAAAATTTGCTTATTCCGAACGCTCTAGAATCGGATTTAAGGCCCCAAACAACACTGGATAAAATTAATATTGTCACATGATATTACAATCTTCGTTCACTAACAAAACGAAAAACATATTGCTAAGTAGTGAAAAATTAATAAAAGCTGCAATACACATGTTCGATGAAACCGCTATCATTTTCAATCAAGCTTTCCATTCTGAAAAATGTGTTTTCTACTGCATAGCGGAAAATATTATTTGTGATTGAGTGAATGTGAAGTTTGATACTGTCAATCAGATCATAGATTGCCTAACATCTGTCTTTAGACACACAGTCTCATAAACGCCGGAGCAAAATTAGGCGATCATGGTGGCCTTTTGAATTGGAAATAATGACTTATGACGCTGTATTGTGTGAAAGGGAATTTTAAAAATGCTTTAACTGAGTGAATAGAATGAGGTGTTGCTCGTCTTGCATAAAAACGGCATTTCAATGGCAGCCTCGTTGTTCCAATTTTGGAATATAAGATCAACATGTTGTCATATCTGATCCCATTTACGGTAAACATAATAGGGCCTTAAGGTGTTGGTTCCTCAAAAGAATGTATGGCTCTATCTTAAAGTTTTGGTAACACTATTAATTTTGCTGCATGCAATGAAAATTGTTGAAAAACTTTAAGATTCAATTTCAACCAAATGCGACAGTATTTCGTGTTCACTTGTCCGTTTAAATAAAAATAAGTTCGTTCATTCCTCAGAACATTCTAAGGAAAATAGTCACTCCCATTTATTCGTGCAATTAATTGTACTTCAGAACTTAAAAGAGCTTATGTATCATCCAGCATTAGGTGTTGTACTGCTTAAATCTGTATCTATAGTATTGCAATATGTTATGCATCAATTTTATCACCGGGGAAGTCGGCGTATCAACATCATTTGCAATTGTTGACAAACTTGCATTTCCGTATGACAGTTGGTTTGATGACTCTACTGAAACAATAACAACATCTCTAAAACGCTCGAAATGCCCACTCGATTGTCCTGTTGCTTCATATCTCTTAGTGATTTTGTGACAGACCACTCTCTGTCTACATCTAACATTTTTCTGTCTAAGCGCTTTCGAAAAGCTCCAACAAAGTTGTTGTTATAAAATAATTTTGTGAAAACAGCCCTTACTTTCAAAGTTAACACTTTTCACTTTGTGATATTCCAAAACAGGTTTTTAATGATGGATTATGGTTATGCTAAGCTATGTTAAATTTACATAAAAACGTCATGTGCTACTTTGAGTTTATTATGTTTCTAGAGAGTATATTTATTTAACTTAATTAATTTTGGGGTATTTAATAACTCTTGATATACTTTGACTGAAAATATTCCTTTTATTCGCATTTCATTCACAAATATTAATATGCTTTTGTGTGTTGATAAAAATAAAAAGTGTTGAAATAAAGTGTTGATTTGGTGATTGATAACTACTTGTACACGTATTATAAGATACAAAAAAATAATGACATCCCAGAAAATGTTAAGTGTGTTGATAATATTGATGGTGATTTTGAATGTGTTGATAATGCTAAAATCATGTTAAGAATTGATAAATTAAGTTCGTATTAATTGAAATTTATCTGTTTCATAAAAATCGTAATACAATTTTATCGCTTTAACTAGTAATTAATATTTTAAAAGGTTCTACACATTACTCAATTTATACACGTAATTATTTACCTTGACTAGTTACATATAATTTACCATCTGTTCCTGAAAACAAATGTTAAAATAAAATAGCTCGTTATATTCCAATTCTGCCTCATTCCCTTTGAATTTCAAAATAATTTAAAAGTTATGATTTGATCTAAAATAAGATATGGTCAAATAAAAATATATAAAGTGTAATAAATACATAAAAAATAAGGAAAATCAATAATATGATTTAGAAAGTACACAGCAAAATATGGACATTCAAAAATAAATTTAGGAACATTCAAAACCAAGTTTAGGATAAATGATAAATTTAACAATGAAGGAAATCAATAATAAAATAGGAAAATATTAATAAGAAAGTATGGAAAAATTCTCTTATATAAAATAACGAATAATCAATAATATGGAATTTACTCTATTTCTTCTTTAAAATAAGTCTACCATATGCGATGTCAGAGCTAATCTATATACACTCCCTCTATTAAATGAATACGTTAGTAATAGTAAAAATATTTAAAGCATTACATCAAAAGAAAAATATTAATATTCGATATTGATGTCAGTAAAACGTAATATATTTCGATCATTTGTTACACCAAAAGTATTTCTCAGATATTCTATTCAGAATTATTCTTCCATTTGTACCTTTTGAATAACTTAAATAGCGATAAATTATACTGTAGAATATGCAAATAATTATTTCCTCAATTTTTTGCAAATGATATGATACAGTGCATGAATTGATCTATCCGCTATTCTCATCACCTCCCCCAAATATAGGACAGTTGGATCCATGTACAAGAAGTAATCTTAAGTTAAAATATTAAACTTTTTCTAACTTTATATATTCTAAATATTATTAAAATATTGTTGCATTTTTCTTACTCTTATCATTTTTACTAGATCATTAATATCTTGTTCTGTCTGTTGTATCAAAATGTTAGATTTAAACAAAATTGTGACATTGCGATATTCGTAGTTTTCTCTTCACTATCGTTGAGGACTTTTTTGTAGTTTGAATTGCATAAAATTACAACTTCTTTACTTCCAAATGTAAAGTTATTACGTAAGTTATAAGAACATTAGAAGTATAATGAATTGAATTAAGGATAGTGATTCATAAGCGAAATATAATTGAAAGCAGCATAAATTGAAG
Source organism: Nephila pilipes (assembly GCA_019974015.1). Taxonomy (NCBI): domain Eukaryota; kingdom Metazoa; phylum Arthropoda; class Arachnida; order Araneae; family Nephilidae; genus Nephila; species Nephila pilipes. The sequence goes on along the minus strand of BMAW01053527.1, from coordinate 132,922 downwards.
GAATTGAAATAACAGTGAAACATAGGGTAATGAGAAGCCTATAGATGTTGGTAATGTGGAAATGGAAATAAAAATTGCTACAGTTGTTCAGCTGTGATTCAGTTTGGTTATAAATGTTTCCTGGTTTAAATGGTCATCGGAATCTAAAAACTATCATAGTCGAGAAGTGCCTAACTCGATCCGAGTGAGATGGTAAGCTAAGGATTTATTGTTATATCCAAGCTAGAATTCAGGCGGGTTGAGAGAAAGATTCAAAAGAGTGTGATCTTGCATAATTTCTAAAGATAGTTAAGAAACTATTGTATTTTTCCTGTCTCTTCAATTGGAGTTGTGGTTATATTGATTCCATATTTAAATTCTATGAAATTTTTTAGAGTTAAATAATGCGGTGAAGCCACTACATTAGAGGCAAAATTTCATACTTTAATTTTTTTTATATTTACTTGTCTTTTTTGCATTTGTAATTCAGTTGATAATTTACAACAAAAGGGAGATAAAAATATCTTTGGGTGTAAAATTGAATTAAATCATCAACCAAGACATTGCAAATTATATCTAAACCCTTAGAAATAATTCGGAACTTTAAATTAACTCTGAATCTGAATTATTTAGATAGTATTCCTGAAAGAGTTCTGCAACATAAAAAACTCCTGTAATTCCTGTAACAGAAGCCTTTGACTGTAACTCTAAGCCACATTACTTCAATCTTTGAAATCCCTTAAATTATGTTTATGTGACTTCAACAGCGTTACATTAGATAAAAACAGAGCAATAAACAACATTCTCTGTAAAAGTGGAGGTGGATATTATTATACTTATTATGAAAAATCGAAAAGAGTTATTCATACGTATCTCATTCCCTTTTTTTGCAGAGAATTATACGTTAAATTACCTTTTCATGCAGATTATACCGTAATAATTTATAAAACACTTATTCGTCCATGATATTTTAAAATATAGATAAAGATTAAAAAGTATTTTCAAAAACGTTTATTGGCATTTGTTAATTCTTCAACGTAAGATTCGTTTATATTCTCACGTCTTCAAAAAATCAAATTATATACACTCATATCATCCAGATTTTATTCATTATTTCAAATTTCGGAAAAACTAATGGACAGAATTTAAGGAAATTTTTTATGAATATGCATTATTATCAGATAAAATGCGGTATGCTATGAAAAAGTTATTTTATCTGCGTATGATCATCAGTAAAGTCCATAGTGCTCCAATGTCCAATATCCACACCATGATATCGAAACGAAAAGGATTCTTTATGGGGTATGGTCTCATATCATAGCCAGACAAGTCGCATAGTGGGACGATATATTTGACAGGAGGTAGTTGAGGAATTCCTTTGGCTGTCGATCCTACTTCTGTAACAAGGCGGTATCAAGGTATGGTTCTCGGGGCGAGATGGCGAGATGCAATAACTCTTCCAAAAGCATAAAATACGAGCTATATAGGCTTAAGGTCAGTGAGTAAGGTTAGCCAATCAATTATCTTAGGTAATTTTTGAACAGTCGAGCTCTAAGTGGATGAGCATTGTAATCCATTAACAAGAACCGAGGACTATTTGCGTCCCTGACAAGGTAAATATATTTACTTTCCTATACATCATAGCAGCCAGAAGAGCATTTATCAAACACTTGCAGGGGTGTGTGGCCGTCCAACACAATGCCTGTCCAAAACCTTACACGTAACGTGATGATCCTATTCTTTGACGAAGGAAGTGGGATACTGTGTCCCAGGCTCTCTAAATGTTCAAGTACGCCAAGAATCATCGGAAAGGCGGAAACTCGACTTATCTGTAAAATGCACGATGCTTCTTTGAAGTTTGTACTAAGGCTCATGTTGTCTGCATCGCTCTAAACAGCTGTTTTGTGTGCTGCAGGGAGCGGGAGTCAAACATATATCTTCTGGTATACAGCATTCTTTCCCAAGAACTTCAGGCAATTGTAGACTGTGAAATTCAGGTTCCAGTGGTTGTAAACAACTAGCTCGAAGCTACAGTATCGCCGGGATGAAAGCTCCAAATAACTATCCTCATTCGTCATTGTGGATCTTGTTTGACCTTGCCCAGTTCTTTTCTAAGTGAATCCAGTACCCTGAAACTGTTTTCACAAATTGCACACGACACTGGGCGTGACCTTGAGTTCTGCCACCATCTGCTCTTGTAATTGACTAATTTCTCCTTTACGGACAATTTTACATCTCATTCTGTGATGCATGCTTTCTTGGGTACTCATCTTACATGATACCTAATAGAATTCATCGAAATCTTGCAGAAAACATGACTATTGTCATGGAGGAGTACAAACACACAAATCGTACACTTATATCTCGCCCATAGTTATAACTATGCAGTTACGCACGTGTACTTTTAGGCATTTAAATCTGAACATTTATATAATCCTTTAGTGGTATAATTAGCACCTTTAGTTCAGTAATTTTTGTGAAAATTGATATAATTTGCAAATTTTCTTAATTTTTCACCTTAATTTTTCCAAAAACAAAATAATTTTTTTTTCATGGTGTTTCTATATTTTAAATAATATTTATTTAATTAAAAACCTACAATTTTTTCAGTAAATACATGAAATACAGCAATTTAATATTTTTTGAACAAAATAGTTATAATTTTAAGCACATTGATACCCTGAATTCATTCTCAGAAATGATGAGTGAAGTCAAAGTAATTTTTTTATGTTATTTTTTTTATTTTCAAATGTTGTGGAAAGTACATGAGGAAATTAGTATATCAAAGCTTTACTTAATAACAATCGAATTTTTCAAACACACATTCATTAATAACCTAATAGCCATTCATTTTATGGGGACTCAATTAATCAAATATCAATCTTTATTAATTAAACAAGGATAATTTTAAAATTCTTTTATCAATACCTAAATGTTATATTTATTACTTAATAATCAAATATTTCAATGTCAGAATTATGTTTAAAAAAGTAGTATTATAAAAAAATGACATTAACACTGACAAGTCTTTCATTCTTATACTGCTATGTGTTATATATAATATTTGGAGTGAGTAAATGAATGTAAAGTTTATTGGCGCAAGAGCCAGATACAGCTAGGCTGCTCCAAATAAGATTTAACTGTGGTCTAGACGTGAAGAAATTGAAAAAAAAATAGACAAAAATTGGTTAACAAGAAGGATGGTTGAAAATAGAGAAGGGTCGCTAGGGTAACCCGAGACGCGTCACCCGTTTTTAACAAAGACAGTAAACCTCATGGGATCGAAAAATATCACTAGAGTGCCTCTGGGTCATGATGTCCATACTTACCTGAAGCAGATAAGTCCCATATAACATTTGAAGGGCTCTCTTTTGAGAAATTACATCAACAATATTTCCATTTAAAAATCCAGTTTTATTCATTAGTGAAATATTTATACACCTTCTAAGAAGGTTAGTATTTCAAATATTTTTAATATTATTTTTCTGAAATTTATTATAGTAACGTATTACACGTAAAGTTAGTGAAATAAATTATTTTCATGCTTTCTTTAGTATTAAGTAAATTTCTCAGTACCAATGTTTGCTTTTTATGCGTATTGATTTTGCACAAAGAATTACAAAGACTGCTGCATTCTTTAACAGCATCAAACAAAAACTGAAAGGTTTGGCACATAAATAAGGAAAACATTTTCTAAGTAGTCTTGCAATCATACTCACAAATTATTTTTAAAATATCAATATGGTATAATATATTTTTTCAAAAACCCTTCCCTCAATAATGTCTTAAGAAATAAATGTATTTATCTTATTTTTGGTTTTTTTGCTTTTTTCTGAGTTTTGTGAGTCTTTTTCTTAACATTCACCGACTTCAGAGAAAATTGAAATATTGTGTTGTAAATTAATTATTTTACAACATAAAAATTAATGTTTAGTAGAAAAATCACTTGAAATTGATAATTTTTTTCTATAAATATACTTAGCAAAAATTTCTGATAGACACGAATCTGCATTATTTGTTTTGATTAAATTGCACTTAATAAAACTGAAAAAGAAATAAAGTTTTTCTGTCAGATAAAAGTTTTGTTCAGACAGTACATCTTCAGTAAAAATTACTCGTAAATTTTCCTTGTAATTAATAAAATACTTATTTTTTTTTAATTTTAGCCTCTTTAGTAATACTGGAATTAACGTCTTTCTGAAACATTTACTTGTACTTGAAATGTTATTCCCAATAGTTTAAGAGGTATAAAATAATTAAATTGTTACTCAAAACTGTCTTAAACATATATTGACTTTTAATATGTAAGAACAACTATTTAAATTCTTTGCTTATTTCAGTATTACTTATTTACTGAATTTTATAAGCACATAAACTTACAAATGATAAAGGGAAAACTATTTTATATCTACTGACAAATTTCATAAATATCAGTTGTGATACTCGTTTATTTCTTATATTAATAAATTCTTTTGTATCGAGCTGTTTTCCTTTTATCAAATTTCTAAATTATGTCTTATTCGTGTAAAAAAGGATAACACTATACATTCATAAAATCAAAATATGCACAAATACATTTCAGATCACATTCTACAAATTTATTTTTTAACTAAAATAAGTCTTGTATATGTATGATGTGATAAAAAAAAGTATAAATTATTTTTTGAAGCAATTCTGATACTTTTAATCTTAAAGTTGGTATTTAAGGACAAAAGTATAGTAACTATTTTACCGAGAGACAAATAACATATTCATAAAATCTGAAATTAATCACAAAATCCTGAAATATATTTGTGTGATCATCGATATTGTATTTATGAGAATTCGTTCTTGTATATGTGTGTAAAAACTAAGATCTGTATTATAATAACGTGATATACGTCTTTTCTAAAAGATATTGTGATATTATATATTACTTAAAAACAGTACAAATATAAGTAAAATACCACTATATTATTATATTTCACATTTTCGCTTATCTAATAACTGAATTGTTTTATCTAATAACTGAACTATGCGGTAAAAATTCCACCTAGGTATAAAGTAGGAAAGAGCAAAAATAGCAACACAGTGAATTGAAAAAGGCGAACAGCTAATTATATGAAATTAAGGTATATTGAATTTTTTTGATTCGAATAACCTGAATATTTGCAAATGAGAAAATTAGGTATTTTTCCATTTCTCCGGCGCAAATCTTGCCAAGTAAACTTTATTGGCGACAGCACACAGTAACAGCATATTCCGTTGGGCGTCGATTGTATCATTTTTGGTGACTTTATCGCTAGCTCCGGCGAAATGGATAAGTACCGAAAACTACAAATAATATAAAATAAAAACTAAGCCATTCGGTTTGATTCTAAATTATTTTCTATGTTTCTTTGTAAAATTAAAATCATTGTAAAATTATGATTTTAAATGTACTAAAATGAGTATTTACTTAAACGCTCTAGTAGTCGTTAAAACTGCACATGTTGGAGAAGTACCTGGAATCTTTAAAATTGTACTCCAATATGCCTATAAATTACACCGTAAAAGCTTGTATTACTGTTAGTGGATGCAATTTTGAGCAATTATTACAAGTATTGCGATGAAGAATTACTTCTCATCGATATTTTAAATAAAGAATTAATACTACCTTTATCTTGAATTTCTTGTTTTTGGAACCCTAAACGTTGATCGAATACCTGATCTTTCCAACAAAAAGATTCATTAAATGTCTCTCAAGTCTGTTTCTATATTTTCTCTTAATCAGGTGAACCCACTCTTAGATTTAATTTGTGGAAACGTTTTGTGATTCATCATGTATATACATTGAATGTTATATAAATATTTCAATAATAATAAGTTTTTAATATATTAGTTATTATGTCTCAAAAGTGTTAAAAATTTTAAACCAAGCAATAAACATTTCTCCATGAATTTTAAATTAAGATCAAAAAGGTCTTAAGCAAATATGAAATTTTGTCACTATAGACAAAAATATTAATGAAACGCAAAATTTCATATGGAAGTTTTATAAATCTATTAATAATAATATGGTGTACTAGTTTTTATTGTAATATTCAAAAATGATTAATGCAATAAAATCTCTGTTTTAAATTGAATTCAGTCACACAAGAATTCTTTACAGATTCTCTGTTGATTAGCAATTAACAATGTCTCAGCTGTGCTTGCTTACTTATTTGTCTCCATTAAAAATTTACAAATAAGTACGCAAAAATGTCCACATTAGTATTTTCTCAGCGATTATATATATATATATATTTTTTGATTAAATTTTCAATATTTTTAATATTTATAACATTTTGATGGGACTAATAGTTATAATTAAATAAGTGACTTTCAGTGGTAAGGAATTTTTTTTCTCTGGATGTTTATTATATCAATCGTATTATGGCTTTCTTACCTTTTTATTTGTGTCAGATCTTCTAATAAATCATATTCTCTGAACTTTGCAAATCTATGAAAGTGGAGACTCATTTCAATAGCAGAAAACAGTTAAAAGTTAAAAACCAATCATTATAAAAATATATTTTACATTTTTAATTTTTGGAATAATAAGTATAATACGATTTAGATGAGACATAATTTAATTTAAAATTTTATCCTCCGCTTATTTTTAATATTGCGGTTAATAATTTGATTTTTATCACATAATTCATTTGCATCTATTTTTTTGTTATCTGAAACTGGCACTATTTATGGACTCAAGAAGCTTGAATGTCTTGATTACAACAACAAGGTGACGATAGAAAAACAATTAAGTAAAATATTTGTGAAAACAGTCAATTTGTTTTAGAAATTTTAAGTTAATTTAAAAACATATTTATTTTTATGTGGTGACACATAAAGTTTTTTAATGCTAAACATTATTTCTCTTTTAAATATATACATGTCACTTTTCTGTAAAAAAAAAAGTACTACAAATCAATGACAACTGACACAATCTAAGCCATTATCTCCAAAGGAATTTTTGAACTGCTATAATAGCAATTTTTTCACTGTGCCACAAAACAAACATAAACCTCTTGTCTGTGCACGGCTTAAACTTTGACTCAAATTCTGAATACATCAAATAGTTTTTATCGGTAGGTTTGGATTCCCCGCGGCAGCATTTGTGATACCCTAAATAAACATGCACAAAAATTTCTCTCTCTCCCCTTTCGGAAAAATGTATATTTTGACGATATTGCTGTTATCAAATTTTTATCTCGACTCTATATCTATTGAATGAAACATGAGACCTCAATAGTTGCTATGTATGCACTAGATCAGTAAACTCTTTTCTTTCGATGTCTAAGACTATTTTGCTATCTTTTGTTCTGGTAAAGAGACTGAAGTACCGTTTTGAGTTGAAACTTTTATTTCGTTAATATTCAAGTTTTAGCTCACGGCTACCGAACCGGGAAGGGAGATTGGATTTCCAAGGTTTGTGGAATCCAACACTTGCTTTACGGTTTGGTCTTCGGGGAAATTCCATACCCAAATATCACTTTCTAAAAATCATGTTTTGTTGGAGTGATGCTATCAGAAATGGAAAAAGATTTATTTAATATAGTGTACAAAAGGTTTTGAAATTTTTGAAATTGAATTTAAACATAGTGTATGGTGCATTTATACCGTTCTAAACTATTTTTATTATAGGTTTAGTAGTTGAAGGCAATGTGTGTCTGGTACAATATCTTTAGTTAGTAAAACAAAAATGTTTTTCATCAAATGAGTTTATGCATTTATATTTTTAATAGTGTAAACTAATTTATCTGTTATTTTAATATAAAGAATAAAATGCAAATAAATTATAATAATGAAATTTCTAAGCGTAATATATATATATATATAAAACATTTCATATACCTTTATTTACATTTCATTGCCCGCCCCAAATACTAATTTAGTATGCTAGAAGTATTTTTATGATGGATCAAAATACCAGGTTTCTTTTAAAGTAACGATTATAAAAACGTTAGGATCAATCTCTAAAGTTATTTTTTTTAAACGAAATCTTGATACTTTTCTTCATTTTATTCAGTTTAATACATAAGACAAAAACGCAAGCAAACACGTTGCTTTCAAAGTATGTCAAAAACAATTTTATTTTAGAAATGAATCCAAGTATTTTTTTTTCTAATTTTTAAATTTAAATTTCATTCTATACTTTATTATAAGATATGTATTTTTGTAAATGTTTAATTTCAGTAAATAATTTAGGAGTAGCGGTTGAATATTTTTCTATTTTTTGCTCTTCACACATTATTATGAGCCATATCTTAGAAATGCTTAATTTTTGAACATTTTGGAATTAACTAATTTTATTATAAACTAATTTCTAAGTGGGACGTTTTAGATAAATTAAAAGAAGTTTCACTTCTCGAACTTCAGTCCCAATTCTGAATAGGTTAGAAACATTATTAGAATTCGCTATTGTAAAATACACATTTTTAATACATACATATATATATATATATATATATGTACATGTGCGTGAGTGTTTATAGACATGATACTCGAAAAATATATATGCATGATAAATTATCAATTTAATCAATTAAAATATGATTTTCTGTATTTATGTGTCACTTTATTGAATTTTTTTTTTCATTCTCCTGTTTACCAGGATTTTCAATTTAGTTAAAGGAGTTTTTTAATGAAAAAATATTTTGTATAATATTTTACAATTCTATTACTTCAAGCAAATCTTACTTAAAGAGAAGACATTGAATATGCAAAACTGGACTATGTACATATTATTTAATACACTATTGAATGTATTAATCAGATAATTAAGCATATATTTTCTTTTACTCAAAAGTAAATGATCTACTTGAAAAATTTTATTATACTTAATCTAGCAATAAAAAATTAGATTATTTCACTATAAAGTGTTATTAAAAATGATTCATTCCATTTCAACATTTCATATTTTCAGAAGTAAAAGACATATAATGATAAGTAATACACCCAAACGAAGAAAAAATGGATATTGATTATATTTTAAAAAACAGATATTTCCCGTAGATTCTACCTGAGCTATTTCACGAAAGCTGTTACAGAAGTTTTCAAGGAGCCCCTGACATTTGGACTGGCTACAGTGGATCAGATGACTTGATGTTACACATCTGGCTACTTAAGTCCTCTGTTACAACCCATATGATTTCTTCCTGAGGAGTTTGCGAAAGATATTGTGTATGCTTCACCATTACACACAAATTTCTTAGAACTTAAGCAACTAATTTATGCTGTTGTTCAATCAATTATCACTGACATTTTGCAACGTGTTTGGCAGGAATTTACGCATGGAATTGGCATTATATGTGTAACTAAAGAAAGTTATACATTTATAAAAATATAATTTCCGTTTTTTCCATTTGATTTCATGTATTACTTATCTTTATGTGTCGTTTATTTGTGAAAATATGAAGTTTTGAAATCGGATGAACCCTATTGAATGACCCTTTAAATTTTTTATAATCCATGCCTACTCAATAGAAAAGACAACAATTTGTGTGGTACTATTTTTCAAGACTTCAAAATATCTTTTGAATAATATTTTTCTGAAGTAAAAGTAAAATAATGTAAATTTATAAATTAAATTACATAAATAGATTCGATATATTTAAAAAGGAAAAGATTATAAATTTATAAATTCACACACACACACACACACACACACATATATATATATGTGTGTGTGTGTATGTAAATATATATATATATATATGTATATATATATATATTTGTGTGTGTGTGTGTGTGTGTCTAACAGAGTTTATGTAAACATTTCCACATGAAAGAATTATCACAATTATTTTTTTTTCTAAATGTGTTTAATACTGTGAAATAATTCCTACAAATATTTAATTTATCTGCTTCAAACGAACTCAATAAAGAATTTGGGATTTTGTCACCGTTTATAAAGAGTTTTCTATAAAATATAAAGAAATATCTAGAGAAATTTCAGCATTTTTCTAAACTAAAAATTCACTTTAAAATAACAATACTTTAATTTTTCTCAGTATGAGACTAATCTGTCATCTGTTTGAAAATCGTTGATTTTGTCTAAAAATACCGTCTTATTTTTTATTACTAATCCCACTACATTTTTCTAAAAGATTTAATTAGTTATTTAAGTAAAATGACCAGAAAACAAAAATACAAGTTACTGTAATCTAATTTCGAACATTAACAAAACGGTTTACTGATAAATGATTTCTCGAAGACTTTGCCAAGTCTCTTCTGCTTTGTAAATTTAATCTTATCTTCTTTCACAAGATGGCGCTCTAGACCAAAGCTCTAACATGTCTTGCATAAGAATCCGTTTTTCTGCTATCCAATTAAATTAGCATTTTTAGCATCTCAATTACTTCCATAGGTAAAGAGTATTTAATTACAATGTACCATTTAATGAAATAGTTTCTTCTGATTTTTTGAGAAAGAAATTAAAAGAAATGAAGGAAAATACGTTGCCAATCTATTTTTTCTTATCGTTTTATCTTTAAGCTGCCGAATGCGAAAAGTCTAATACAAAGGGGTTTTTTACCTTTTTTTTTTTTTTTTTTTTTTTTTGAAAAACAAAGTCTAGATTAAAAATAAAACTTCAGGGACTGTTCATTAAATGAAATATATAATTTCAAGATAAGTACTTATTATTAAGTTGAGTAGGTAAATTTAAATTTTATCTCAATATTAAAATTCAAAAATACTTTTAAGAAATTCTAAGGGGAAATTTTAAAAACATACGTGACTTAAATAATTAGAAATAAAATGTCAATATAAAGGATAACAAAATTTTAAAGCTTTCATTTATATATAAAACATCCAGAATAAAAATAAAATTTAAAAGTATTTAGTTCACTTCTGCTTAAAATATCTGAGATATATTTTCTAACATGCATTGCTGTCTTATCTAGAATTTTGAGTATATTATGAAGTGTGGTACATTTAGCAATAATACCTGTATTAAGTGACAACTGTTTTATTCAAATTAATATAGTTTTAGACCCATATACGAACAATGAAGCTATGCCGTATAAGAGTCTCAGTCAATTGAAGAAGACGAGGCATGAGCTAGAACCTCAGCTTATAACTTCCACATTTTACCACATTCAGACTTTTAAACTACGCTGAATTTAGATTGTTTCTATTCATACATATCTTGTTCAACACTCTTTGGTAAAATCCAGACTCGAACATAAAATATGACAAGTTTCACGAATTTCGATCTTCAAGCTCGAACATTATGTGAAAGATACGAGTCCTTAAAGTTAATAACTCTTTAATGTAAGTTAAAAGGGATTTAGTATAAAATTACAGTGAAAAAAAATTGAACGATATAATTATTTTTTAAAATTCAGTAGACATAAGATGTAATATTTTTTTTATAAAACTGCTTCTATACATCATCGACTAATAATTTTGATTTTTTAAAAAAAGTAAAATGTGGATGGGTGTGTAATGATTTTTAGTTCACTGTTGAATTATCATTATTCTTAATACAAATGCATTTATTTAATAAAAATTATTAATTCTAAATGTTGTAATTGTAATAATTATGATACTCTTAATTTTAGATTATATACATGTTTCTCTCTCTTCTGCTCAGTTTCTTCTCTATGTATAGACCCTTTTAAAACATGTTAAAGTATGAATTCAAAATTATGTATACAATTATACATAGAAAAACAATTAGATCTGATAGAATAAACTACGCACAAATTCATTTTATGCTTCCTTCATTATTTATTTTTATTTAAATGCAACTAAAATTATTTCCTCTTTTAACAATAATTTTTTTTTTTTTTGACTTTTTTCTTTTTGAATTTTGTTAAAATTAAAGATTTATATCTGCTTGAAAGCGTAAATCTAAAATTGTTGTTCATAGCTCTAATATATAATTGCTTATCCATTATTGAATAAACATTGTATTAAGATTATAACATATAAACACTGAAATATTTATTAGGAAATGAAGATTTCACCAAAAAGATTGAAACCAGAATCATTTTATGTATTATGAATATCAAATACTTAATGTATAGATAATATCTTATAAAATTTATGCAGGGATGAGAATACTTGAATACTCATCGTATTTATATTAAAATTGTCTCTCATATTATTCGCCTACTAAGTCTTCATATGATGTTTTAAACATTGTTATATAACAAATGATGTTAGAAAATATAGTGCTGTATATTTCCGCATGTAAATACGAGCAGCTAGTGCATGTTTTAAAACTCTTCAAAATTCAAATTCCAGGCTTAAAACGAAATGAAAAAATAAATAAATAAAACCACTTGTAATGCTCGAAAAAGTCATCAGGAGGATGTAAATAGTACAAAGCAGATTAACGGGTTGCAAGTTTTCCATTTGAATAATTATGTGTGTAGAAAAACTTCCGAATCCAATGAAAAGAGAAGTGGATGTAGTTCTGGAAAACCTTTGAGAAGCTAGCACATTGTTACCATTCGATAGCTGCATTTGTAAATACGATACGTGGTATCTATGCTAATCTTTTTTTTTTTTGCTATGCCATTAAAATTTTTGCTTAAATGATGAGTATGAACAGAAATTCTTTTACAGCAAATTTCTAACTACTGGTGAACGCGTTTGGTAAAAATTTTAACTACAGTATAAACGCTCGATATTTCTCCTTAAATGAGAAACAAGCGCTAGAATGAAGGGAAAAACATCTTGAATTAGTGTAGACTCCACTTTCAAAAATATCCATGAAACGAATGATCCTTCCATTTACAACTATTTCCTTTGTATATAAACTAAAGACATAAACATGTACTATACTTGGCAATCTAACATTTATACTCTACTTAAGGTAAATAATCTATATTCTTTTGCTAACTAATATATCTGTATGTGCCGATTTATTAATAGCAAAACCGACTCCTTTGATTTAGCTTAGAAAATTTTTTTTAAATTCTCGGCTGATACGTTTCTTTGATAGCACCATTAGTATATCTTTTTCGGCGTTGGTATTTTTTTTAAATTTTAGCAATTATGTGACTGCTTTTTTAATCTTCAAACTATTAAAGAATCTAAAAACATATTCTGAGTTATGAAATAATGAAAAAAAATAATAAATGTAAAAATGAGACAAGCCTCCAGAAATACAATACATATACATGCTCAACAGAATTTCAGTCTTACACATGTGAAACATTACCTCTTTGCAATCTCTTCGCCATCATTTTATGTCTCCTTGATTACATTGAGTGTGACAAATAGGAAGCAATTCACTGAAGTATAGGATCGTAAGAATGTAATGCACGAGACACAGGGTAAATATATACAAATTCAGTACGATTTACGGATTTCCCTATAATACAATTTTCTAAAGCGTGTGTGTACTTGTTCCATATTAAAAACAAAACATCTGATAAATTTGAGTTCCGAATTGTGATTTTTAAAGTTATGCAAAAATTAAAAGCATTTGTAAAAAGAAACATAAAGTATAAACATTTAAAACTTAAGCAAATTTAGTAAGTATTAGTTTAATGTAATATTATTTCATGAGTACTTAGCATCATATATAAATTTCATAAAGTTAATTCATCAATATGCAAATTTCTCAAACAAATAACTAATAATAATGTAACGCAAAAATAACAATAAACATTATTCCTGTTAATTTATTTAAGTATTGCGATTGCAATAGATTTAAATAATGAGCCAATTTTTGATACAAGCTTTCAAATACATGATGAATCAATAAAGTATATTCAATGATGAAGATATAAGTAATATGTATTCTTTGTTACAGAAACACGTATACTTAAGTTAGAAAACGCTCTAGAAATAGTATCATTCAATTAACACAGATCAGCTATAATCTTTAGATTCATAATAATTAGTAAAATAATAGTTTGATATTGTTTAATTAAGATGTTTGGCAAAACTTTTAACTGGCCTAAAACAATTAACCTGCCTATGTATTTCATTTTTAATTTTAAAACTCCACAATCTGTTAAAAACCGATTTGTTCATTCAAGGCTTAATATATTGAATCGGCTATAGCGAAATATCCTGATTTACTAAATCCTTTTCAATTTTAGTGATAAGATACATAAATTAGTGGATTTTCACTGTCCAGTAGTGTATCAAATATTACTTCAAGTAACCACCTGTAATTAGGCGCATTGTAATATATTTATTTGTCATCGCAATAATTTGATGTCGACTCACTAAACAGAGTGGCTTTTATCACACATAGACCACTTTTCAGACTCCCACTGATTTTACTGTCACACTCGACTTATTCCTCCACCCTTCTCATTCGCTATCAGCGTAACAAAATGCCCTTCTTTTATCATTTCACAGCACATTTGCTAAATCGGGGAGACTTCAAGATACCTGGAATCATTTTCAGGACACGGAACTGTGACGACATTATTGTCCCAATGATTGCTGGTGGAAGCTATTTCAGTAAGGTAATAAAAGCTGTTTAAAGGAAATATTTAATATGGAGGACGTTATTGGAGAGCCGAGTTTGGCTACAGTACCATGTTTAAACAAAGAGGGCATTCACAGGGATTGTGGAGAAACTGCTGAAAGAGTGGTTGATCTCCGGTAGCTACTAAAGATCTTTGCGTCATTTTTGCGGTTGCTTAACAATCTTTGCTCTTGGTTTACATCAAATATTCAATCACAGGTGTATTTCAGGCTTAAGTATTGAATACACTTGGATATTTTCTTCTATATAATTACAAAGAATAAGGCTTGATAATTACCGAGAAACTCTGAATTGTTAGTAATTTCTACGAGCATGATTTTTCAAAGCTTTGTAAAAACTTCCAAACTATGTATAGAGGTTAGCATTAATACTTTTCCTATATCACTTTAACAGATAGAGTTGACATTTCTCTAAATTATGCCTATATATTTCTGTTATTACAATATTTTCTAAAAGTTAGATTTTCATATTTCTATTTGAAAAGAGGTTATTATATAAATAAACAAAAATTTAAAGGTATTCGTACACCTTCGGAGAAATTTTTTGAAATACATTGATATTTGCTATCAAACTATTTTTAGTACTAAAATATAACCTAAAACTAAGAAAAATACATTGAATATTCTACTTCTAACTCAAAAACAATTTTAATGTGGGAAACACATTGAACACATATATAAATTGATTATTACAAAAATGGTCACAACTCAAAAGTAAACAAAATGTATCATTATTCTGTGTCTTTTATATTATATTTCATAACAGTTTATAGGACTGGTACTACTGTGATGGTGTAGATCAGATTACTACAATTCTTACTGTGCTTAGAGTTAAAAAACAATGAAAAATCAAAAAAGTTATTACAACCCACGATTTATACCTTTGTTGCTAAAATGCATATCAATTTCAGAACCATGAAAATAGTAGGTGTTCTTAAAAACTACATAAAGAAGTTACTTGTAAAATATAAATTAATATGATGCATAACTTTTTTCTGATATCTACGTTCTCATATACAAACATGTCAAGAACATTAGTATGAGAAGTATCAAATACAAACTTTCAAATACAGTTTTTAATGATAAGCATAATAAATATAATTAAAATACCCCTGGTATATGAAAAACACCTTCTTTTCTTTCTGACACACTATTGTTTTTCTTAAGAGCTCATGGTATTTTTCAACACTGCCTTACATTTGCTGTTAAATAAAGTTCGGCGTAAGAAATACTATTATTGCCAAAATGCTTATAAAATTTCAAAAAAAATAACTCAGTGTTACCTTAAGTTTCTCTAAAATGTCAACACAGCCTTTGTAACCATCATTAAACTATATCACAGCCTCCAACTCTCTATAATTCCAAATTTAAAAGGACACGAAAACGTCTTTTGGTCCCCTTTGACATATAATGTCATTGAAACATTTATTGTCATCCTGTGTCGTACCGTGAAGAAACTTTGACAGAAGCTCTTTAAAATATAGTTCTAAAATCGCAAGTTTAATCAATTTAGTGTTTTATTTTATAAACCATGATATTTTTTTCTGTGGTTTTTTTGCCGCATGGAAGTGATCGTTGATAATAACACCTTCTGTCTTTCCCGATAAATCATTGTTCATGCACTGGTTTCTAACTATTCTATGAACAATGGTACAAGGCAGCGATAATATTTTATTGAAGTTGAAGTAGATTGTCGATAGTACAACGAACAGTAATCCAACTTACACAATCTGGCACCTACTCTTTTTTGGACATCGCCTATGCATTCCAGTTTAGGGATACTATCTTTCCCATGCAAGGATTTCACGCTGATCTATCCTCTTGAATTCCCATCACTATTATAGTGTGAATATTTAAGACCTCGTTTGATCGTTTGAACATTCTGTTAATACCAGCAGCTTCCATTTTTAACGCGGAACCTTTAAAATTACTTTGGCACATATGATCTGCTTCAAATGTTTCAGATTCAATGTATTTAGATGAAATCATTCTACAGGTTGGATTATACGATGACATTATTTCAATGTTCACTATTTTACTAGTATCATTTGATAAAACAGAAACACGCCCATTCATAAAAGTGTAACTTCTACGCTGCCATGTTCCATTGATTAAAACACCACATTCAGCTATATTATTTTTAGAAGAATGCATAACCAATATTTTTTAGCTGCCTTAGTTCGCTCACTTCTGAAATCACAAACATAAGTTTGCTCTCATGATTGGTATATGATGTAGAACAGAGCCTATGTAAATTTAATGAAGCGAATAATTTATATACAGCTGAAAATCCTTTGCCAAACAAACAAATCTAGGATTTACGTCATGATAATTTAATCTTTCCTTTGATCTAGAAAATCCTGTGCTAAAGTCAAAATGTATATATTTTATAACAAAACTTGAGCACAATCACATCTAGAGTTTTAGTGTAACAGCAAACAATCGGGGAAGTACTTGGGGCAACAAAGTTGTAAAATTGAACATAGGAGAAGTTCTATATAAGTTATTTGATTACCAGTTATTAGTTTATTTTCATACTCTGCGATTTCTTCAACGAAAATAGCAGAAATGTTCTACTTTGAAGCACTGTCGTTAGTTGTTTCAATATTTTAAGAATTATTTTTAGTAAAACAATTACTATAGAATTGGAATTTCTTTTTAACACTAATTTTTCATTTAGCATTACCCATGTAAACCGAAAATAATCGAAGATTTTGACAATAAAAAATACTTAAACAGGAGCTACTTTTAGGGGGAGATTCTAGATAAAAACATATTCAAAAACCTATAGCCAATTATATTTTCAAACATTCTGAAAACTCAGATTCATATTTTAAAATATATTAATTCTGTACTATTGTAAATTTAATCGTTATTTTGAAAATAAAAATGTAAAGAAACATTTTTTCTAACTTTCTGACTGCAGATACGCGCTTCCGGTTTCAAAAGTTAGCTACCAAGTAAAATTCAAATCCTTGTAACTTGAGTTCTAAATAATGGATAAGGAAAATGTAAACACAACTGGAAAGAAAAATGATTAAATTTTTATATAACATTAAAATTGGAAAATCGAAAATTTGACAAAGGTATAGGATACCTTATAGGCTTTAGTTCATGTCAAAAGCTTGCAAAAACATTAATAGATAATATTTATGTTTTATTCAAATTTTAATTCTTCCTTCTCATCGTTTTGAATGATTAGAGAAAATATTTAATAGAAATAGTTATATGACATGTGGTTTTCTTCAAATTTAAAAAATTTCTTTTTACCCCTTAATATAAACCAAGGAACAGAGGACACGTTTGTTAAATGAAACTAACGAAATACTTCCTAAACATTTCTTATAAGATATATTTACTGTGGTTATCACTCTTTTAAATGAATCAATACGGTTTACTGTGGTTTTTATTTACTTTTTTTAATTTATAAAATACTTTAATTGCACTTGTAATTCAGAATAGCAAACTAAAAATGATTTTAAAAGATTGCTTAAGACATTCTTAAAAATGATTAAAAGTAATTTATTTGATAAAGAATTCTGTTCAAATATATTGTTAATGATTTACTAAAAATTTAAATATTATTATTACTTAAAGAAAAATGTTCCTTTACAATAGTAAAATCAAAAAATTATTTTTGCATAGATTAACAATGAACGTGTGCCATTGCAAATAAATGTTAGGAATAATCTCAAGTTATTCTCTAACTTTTCTGTGAAATCAACTACTCATACCCACGAGACCCAAGTAAGTCCAATTTCTCGTTCATTAGAAATTCATAGAAAAACTAAATACTTTGTCTCCCTGCTTTACGATAAACGGTGAAGCTCTAGGGAAAACGTGTACCATCGTCTGCCTAATGAGTGTACAAATAAACGAACCAGTAAAACCCTTCAATAATATGAGGTACGCTCAATACAGTAATTGTTTTCCAATCTTTAACGAATTTAAAACATATTTGTTACCTGTCTCCATACTTACTGTAAACAAAACGTTACTGATTATTTCAATGCACATGCATGCCATGATTAAATAAATAGATGTATTTCATGTTTTTTTAAAATCTATGGATTCTGTATTATTAGCTGGGATTTATTCAAATACGACCAATTCACAAATGTATACATATGATTACACTTATTATTGCAGATGAAATAATTATCTACACAATCAATGAATTGTATAATTAAATGCGAACAATGCTATTGGGACATTTCGTCGAGACAATAAAGGTCTGATAAGCATCATGTATCATTTTCTCTCGAAACGTATATATATTTCTGTCTTCAGATTATTTTATTAGCAATGTACAATGTCTTTGTAATTTAAGCAATTATTAATCAACTTTTAAGTAATGTAATTATTTAGTCGTTTGAATCATTAAAAATGTTTGTTTATTCAATTTATTTTCTACCATTTTTTTAGAAAATTTGATTCTGTAAGAACATTTACTCTCATTTGTCAATATTCGTTTTAAAAAACAAATACTTTGCTATCGCATTATTACAAAAATCAATATTTATCTATACTTTTTGGTGTAACAAAATTCAACTTCAAAATTTTGAGAAATTCAATATTTCATGATTAATTATAAACGCAATTTTTTTTCCACAATAACTCTCTAAATGCAAAATTCGTAATGGGTATTCTAGAACTTTCCAAAATTAATGATTCTATACTTGAATTTCTTGATGTATCGCATTTAAAACATCTTTTACACAATGATTACTGATTCTACAGAATTATTAATTATAAGGATCATCGTCACTTGAATTTATAGCTTAATTGTTTAGCTACTATCACCTTGTATAAGGAGAATGGGAGGTACAATTCAGTTTGACATACACTAGAACTCATTACTGCGCTCTATGATATTTCGTAGAGTAAGGACTCGAATTATACAATTGATTTTAGCATTGTTAGCAAAGAAGTTTATAATTTTTGAAATGGCTATGTTGAAAGAAAGTTAATATGACTTCAGAATTTAAATTAAATGGAATTCCTATTTATATTTGGAAGAAACTGTATCATTCTACATCTTAGGTAAATTTATTATTGATTAACTTATATTATTTTTAATTTGAAAAAAATTATAATCTTTAGCTGATATATGTTCTAGTTAGATAAATGTGAGAAACAAACATAGATTATAAATAATTCGTTTAATTTTCAACCATAAGTCATCGAGATGAGCATCTTTCATATATCTCTTCCATCTCAATATCTTCCTATTGCCCAGTCCATCACCAAAGGTCAACCACAAAGAAGCCAAACGAGAAATAACTCCGCAAAAGAGTGGAAGTTGACAATATGAATTCATAGAACCCTTTTTCTTTTTATGTTTCGTATTGCTTGTAATATGACAGTAATTTTCAGAAGGGAGCTCTAAACGAATATTGAAGCATTCGAGAATGTGTGAGAGAAACAATATAAAATCATATTTGTAAACAATTATTACCTCGAACACATTTTTCAAATTTTATTTAAATATTCGTCAAATTTATTTGTATTTATTCCGAACAACTTGAAACGTTGGTAATGCTACCTTATGTAATTAATTAAACATAATATACTCAACGTAAGCTTCGGCTATGTGAATACGTCCAGTTCAAGTAAGATTTGAAAGCCTGAAACATTTTAGTTATATTTTAATTCGTTGTAAACAAAAAAAATGAAGGCTAGAGTAGCTAATGTTCTCAGATTTAATTAAATGGTTATGTGGTAGTATGCAGTCAGAAAACAAAGCATATTCTGCAGGAACTACAGTCAAAAGATATAAACAATTATATTACTCATTTTCGATATTCAGCCACATCTTCAGAACCAAAAGACAAACCTTTATATATATATTCTCGTTCGCTCTCCCTCTATGTGTGTGTGTGTGTGTGTGTGTGTGTGTGTGTGTGTGTGTGTGTGTACATTATTGAAAGTGATTGGTATTTTCATTAAAGTAACTAAATAATATGGGAAACTTAGAAAAATTGGAGTATTATATAATTGTTTCAATGACATTTTCTATTTTGTTATACAAATATTGAGGTCAATATTTCATGGTTCATTTATGAATACAAATATTTTATGTTTATGATTTCCACTTTTTAAATGTGGATCATTACAAATTAATTTCAGGTTATACAATAATTTTAGTTTAAGAAATTTTTTTATCTCAAAAGTGATATTCCTATTGAATTTGATATTTCATAAATTTTTTTCAAACGAAAAAAATACAGACAGTATCTAGTAAGACAAGTCAGACCTATAGTGCTTAGTTTAAACTATTCATTCCATAATTGGTGTATAAGCTATATATAAATTACTTTTTATTAATAAAAATGATTTTTGAATAGAATTTGCCTAGTTCAAGCTTTTAAAATTTCTTTTTATGTAACAGTAATAGCTAATATTACAATTCAAGATTTAAAAGAGCTATAATTCCATTTCTGTTTGTTATAGATATCTTCATACTGATAAAAATGAGAATACCAAAATTCCACACAAATTTTAAAAAAAAATGTAATATTTATGCAATCGCTTTCTTCATGGATTAACTCTAAAAAGCCACCAGAAATAAAATGATCTAATCAATTAGTTAATCAATCGTTTATTGAATAATTATGATCTTATCCCATTGTGAGCAGGTATTTAATCTAAGTAATAATCTATATTCAGCATCACACCATACTCTACACGACCAATATTCTGAGAGGTTAGCATCTAATGAGAATAGGTAATTGGTTGTGATGACTTAAGTTGCATTATGTTCTATAATGTTTGGTGAGCCTGACTGCAATTTGTAATTGCGCTTTGCGCTCACAGAGGTAATTTGCACTTAGGTGTTTAAACTCTCCAGCATTCAGTCAAGAATGAATATTTTATAATCAACATAATTTGTATTCTGTATCACGGAGTGTAGCATTAATGTGAGACCTGAGAAGTTTTCTAGCGAAAAAGTCATGAACGTTACGCTTGAGATTACTAAAATCTATACAGATGAAAAGTTTAAAATAAAGAAAAAAATTAAAGAAATGTCAAAAAAGCTTAACAAGTCTTCCAAATTTAAGTTAATTAAAATGATATTATTTTAACTAAATATATTAAATTGCAACAACTAATTGCTAAAAAAATTAAGCAATATTTTAAACTGTTAAATATATGTGTGTTTATTTTAATACTTATGCTGATTATTACATCTTAGTGAGAATAATTGTTCTGAAATTAACTGTTTTGTACATTTATAATACTCAATATGTTAAACTATAGACATGTACTATATATGAATTAATTTCACTTCATTTTTTAGTTTAGTTTTAGTTTTTATCAACATTGTGCTAGAAGCAACACGAGGGCTATTGGTGACAGACCTCATAATTTTAACTACGGTCAAGTGACGAGGACGACACCTGAGCTGGCACTCCCCTCTCCTAACTTCCACACCACACCAACGGGAGGACTTTGAGCACCGACAGATTTAACGTGCATCAGCCCCGACTACATGGCGGGTCTTTAGCGGTCTAGGATCAAACCCGTGACTAAACGAAAACCGCAGGCCACGAATCCGAAGCCATGACCACTAGGCTACCGCGGCTCTTATTTTGAAGAAGAAAGAAAAGTTTTCAAGTCAGAGTAGGCATGTAAAGAAAATCTTTTTGATGCATTTAGATGCTATAATTAATTCTTTGTGTTTTTCTGGGCATTCATTAAATGCATTCAGTTTTATTAAGGTATTTCATAACTAAAATGATTAAATTTTTAAAGAGATCCAAGAAAATAATTCTCAGTCACAACTAAATAAAATAAGGCACAAAAATAAATTTATTCCCACGCGATATACATTTGCCTGGAATGAACACAAAATTTTGTAAGAATATATATTATAGTAAGCTTCTCTTTGAATGGCAAGCTGAAGAAAGATAGAGAAAAATTTCCATCTGAAATAGTAAATTTCTTCAACATGTCCATTTCCAGATCCCATTCTATCTGAAAAACATCCCTTTTCCTCTGCGTGCAAGAGTATCTAGGATCTTGAGGCTGAAAATCTAATCTCTCCAAACCGTCAGAAAAAATTGAAGCCGGATCACTCAAATCGACATCCGAATAGTCAACAAAAGAATTCCCCCATCACGGATGGTTACGGACCAGACGCAAACAGTCAGCCTAATAGATCGAAATATCATCCTCTAGATGCGTCATGTGTCGAGAACAGCTTTATTCTGCTGTCCAATCTCTCTATATAATGATATATACAACAGGATCAAGGCTTTGTAGATATTTTTTTCTCCGCGATGGTTCTTTTTGCTGCGCCTGATTGGTTCCGTGTGTGTTGATAAGTCACTTACAGCCCGCGGTGTTTGCCAAAGCATTAGATTTCACGCATGGTAAATGCTTGGAAGAAGTTTTGGGATAAAGAGTGGGCTCAAAATTTATTGGGATATGAGGACGAAATGACATTTCTTCTCATGTGGAGCCTCAAGAAATGTTCTTTTAAGCGGGCGGTTAAGTGGTTTGCAAATCGGTGTAAGTGGATTCGGTGATTGAAACAGGCTCAAATATGTATGACTTGAGGGAAGTTTTGCCGATAAAATTGCTCTTCCACTTTTGATGTTAGGCTATGTGAAGCAAATAAATATAACTTTTGTGGAAAATTATTTACCCCTTTTAGGTTTCGTTTAGATTATTAGAATTTATGCAATATGAATAAAGCGTATTCATTGATTTTAATATTATCGTACTTTACTTAGCGCTGTTTTAAAACAATTTTGAAACAAAGAAATCAAACAATCAATGAAATACAGAAAACGAAATCTAGCATTCAGAAAACAAATCAAACAATTAACTAAGACAGTGATGTAATTTATGTGGGTAGTTCGGATTAAATTACCAATTTTTGTGATTATTTCACTTTCATCGTTAAAATTAATAGATATCCAGGAACACCATTTAAATTTAATTGCTAATGATCATATTTCAACTAAATTAGTTCAATTATAATTTAAAATTTCCCTTTTTCTTTGATAATTTCAAACATTACAGATTACGAAAAAAGGATTGTTGCGATGATTACAAATTCCCAATAAAGTATCATCATCTAAATATAACTAGAACTGACCAGCGATGTTATGCTATTCTACATAGAGTTTCTTATTGTTTTAAGAAAAACATTCAGATAAATTAAATATCTAAGGTTATCTTCAAATCATTAGCATTAAAAAAAAATTTACGAACCCACAACATAATTCCCATTCAAAAAATTTTTAATTTTAAAGAAAGATTTGTAAGATATATTGTTAATCTGCATGTTGAAATCAAAACTATAATTTTTATAATGCTATGCAAGTATGCACAATAAATAAAATATATAATAGCACAATTATCTTATAAAATCTAACATTCTTAGGGTTATCATTTATTATTCAAGAACTTAAAATATCAACTTAAATTCAGATACATCTTGGAATCAGTAATATAAATCTTTAAATCTAATAAATCTCCTGTAGTCTATCATCTATCTATGTAGTTGTTACTATACAGTGATAGATGCCATTTTTTAACTTAAATAAATCAAAAAACTTAGCAAGAATGCTAATTATTGTTTTTTGCTCTTCCAAAATCCTTTACTGTATAACTTTAATTCTGAAAAGCACCATAGGGAGTTTTCTTTTTACAAGAAATTTTTTCAGTTAGATTTGTCCTTAATAGTTTCGGTTTCATTAACGTAGTACTACAAGTAACACGAGGGCTATTGGCAACGGAGCTCATAATATTGAACCTCGTTCAAATGACCTTAATAGTCTATTAAGCAGCTTTTTTCGTAAAAAAAAAATTCGAAAGAGACAGAGCGAGAAAGAGAGATATATTTATTTAGTCAAACACACGCTAAAATGACTTCAGTTATACTTTGGAACATTCTCATGGAATTAAAAAAAGCGGGCAGCTAACTTCTTATCTTAAAATTATATATATATATATATATATGTGTGTGTGCGTGCGTGCGTACATGCGTGTACTACATTCAACACCATTTCTTATTTCATGTTATTATATGACATTAAACTGAAATCAAAAAGTTATTTATGACACATAATGTGTTTGGGTATACATTGGCTCAGATTGAGTTGAACTGAACAATTTCCTCTTATCATCATTTCTTAAAAATAAATTAACTGTTAATAATGCTTGATATTCAGGATTGGGTGTATCTTTTATAACTTTGCTTTCCTACGACATTTTGAAATTCAAATATCTGTTTATAAATTGCGCTAGATCATATTTAACATTATTATTTCTGTGTTTTTGGTTTCTTTACTAAGAATTGGTTAATATTTCTTTTAATAATAGGCAATTACGGGTGATTATGGTAGATTATTGCTTAAAATATTATTTCCTGTTGCTCTGATGGTTTCACCAAATGCTAAATAATGTGAAATTAAATATTTTTCTTTCAAAATGGATGGAGTTTCACATAAATATCGTAACTAGTAAGTAATACTTAATATTTAATGATGCATATTTAAGTAACCTAAATTAAATTTTCTTAATAAATATTTCAAGATTAAATTTTTCAGATAAATAAGAATTTATCATTTTCGAATAATTAATTTCATAGATTTAAATCTACCAATAATTGTTTTAATATTGTAAAATATGTATTAAAAACTCACATATTAATAACTGAATGTTTGAAAATTATTATTATAACCAAGGAAGAGATATTTTTTCATTTATGAAAAATATCACACGTATTAAAATTTAATTCCCCTCGATGTATGGCGTCCTCTTTCTAAAACTTACGTTCCATTAAAGAGCCGCTGGGTAGCGGAATTGATGAACATTAAATCCATCGAGGCTCCAAGTTCTGCTATTGGCGTTGTGGGGAAGCTCGAAGATGGAATGTCATCTCAGGTGTCCTAAGCTTCACATGACCTCGGTTCAAAATTAGCCATTCGTTACCAATAGTCTTCATTTTGCTTTAAAGTATGCTTCATCGTTATAATACTTGTTAATTATATAATTTAAAATGTTCCAGAAATCAACATTTTTGGTGATTTATGATTAGCTTAAAAAGATTTATACATGGAATGTAACCGAACAATAATCCAGGATAAAAATTTCACCCTCTGAATACACCATTTTGAATCTATTACATCGAATATCTGTTCTACCATTCAAAAAGTTTCATTGCTCGCTATGGACAGCTCATTAAACAGTTTTTATCCCATTCTTTCAGAAATAGAAGATACGTAATTTCTTTAAAATTTTAAAAGGTACGCTGCTTCATCAGAATAAGATATTAAAATGAAGCAATTAAAAAAGTCCAGAAACCAATGTTGATTATTGTTGGTGATCTTTCATTTGCTGAATAATATTTATATATTATATGATTCGAGAAATCGTTAAGATGCTTTAATTCTGCCCAAAATATACACATCTTTCAATTCCTTACAGGGAAGACCTGTTCGTTTGAATTGTATCGAAATCACTTAAATGTTTTCTTTATAGTATCTAATTTTATTTTGTATGATTGTCATTGATATCATATGTGACTTACTTCTCCCTAATACAAAATAAAACAAAAAAATATATACTAGTACATTTCAGCCTTTGACAATTTCAGGGAAACATAACATCCAAAAAAAGTTCCATTACCCTTTGTGAAAAGCTCATTAAGGGGTTTTTATCTCCTTTTTTTTAAGGAAGAGAAAATGGTATTTTGCAAAATAAAATTCTCGATTCTCAGGTTAATGAGACTTCCATGAGAAGAGTTGTACTCTGTACAACCTGCAGGAGCAATTTCGAAATTAAATACCCATCTATCACTAGGCGAGTTTCTTCGGACTGACTTTCCGTAAGTGATTAAGAACTCTCGAAGGCTTCACATTTAAAAAAAAGTGCATCCGCTTGAAAATTCTCTTGTTTCTTTAGTTAATAGGTGTTTCGGATCCATTAACTAGGTTAAGTAAGTTAAATAAAAACTAGTGTGAAAGAAGAATGAAATAGGTTTGAATAGAAATGTATTATTGCGGTGTTTAAAATAATTGTTTCGGAATGAAAACCTTATTGTTTTATTCTGAAAACATTGCATTATTTCTTGTCAATTTTTTGTCTTTAAGAGGTTTACGCGTAATATAACACTTATGTAAATTTTTTGGAGTTTTAAGGTTTATTTTATAAGACTGATATTGATGGATATGAGTTTTAATCAGTGAGAACAGTTTGTACAAAAGAAGATATTTTAGGGCATTTCAGACATTGACGTTGTTATGGGTACACTACTGTACAAACAACAAAGGAATTATATTTAGTTATGTGGAGAAACACTCAACATATAATTTAAAAATGATTTAATAATTATTTAGCGTAATTTAATTTAATAAGTCATTTTCTGGGATTGAAAATGTCTGATTTATTGCTTTAGTATATGAGAGCTTTTGTATAAAATACAACATAAACATATTTGAAATATTTATTAATATTTAAGTAATTAAAAAGAAACAAAATTTGAATTCCTGAAGCATTATTACTATTATCAAAGGTATTTTGTAGACATTTTAATTCAATTGAACCATTTTGAAATAAATCTAGAATGAAATACATAAAATCGAGGTTTAGGTAGCACAGCTTCAAATGTTACATGTCGATGTGAAAAAGAATTTTAATCATCAGTTGTATAAAGCCCTATAATATGCATTTCATAAAATTCATCAATCTTTCATTTTAACCTTTCCAAAAATCTTTCATATGACATTTGTTAAAATTAGATTCTAATTTACTTAAATTACCGTTTCAGCATTAATAATTTAAATGATTTAACGATATAAATGGACTTATTTATATTATTTAAATCTTAAATCAAAATTTAAATATTTTTTTAGAATTATGTTGCTTAAATCTATTATATTCTATTTATGTTCAAATAGAGGCAAAACGTCTCTGCTTTTTTACTAACAGCATCAGAAGGAAAATATATTTTTGCAATGTTCACAGGTATTTTTTTACAAAAATAAAGAAAGGTATAAGTAGTTCTCTTTTTATATTCTTATCCAGTATTCTACGTGTTTTCCTAATCAACATTCTAGATTAATAATGTCATGGGTGAGATACAGAAAACAATGGAATGAGAATTTATTTATACTTTATTCAAACATATATGAACATTCCTTCCAGACGTACATTGATTACACTAGCTTATTCACTGTATGAAAAAATCTATATAGTTAGTTTGCCATCTGCGCCTAAAAGAAAAGAAAAGAAAAAAGAAGAAAACAGGTAATGTGAGAATATACAGAGAACTAATAAAAAAAGCTCCTTTTGATTGAAGATATCTTCTATTGGTTAAGGAAATGATTTCTTTGAACTGTTCTCTTACTACACGAAATATGATGCTGAACAAAATACGTTATAGTTAATTTTTTTTTCCAAAAAATTGAGTTTTATGTAAAAATGTCAGTAATCTGAAATAAATCAGGATATTATATAAAAATAAACTTTCATCCTTTGATTTTGCAAGACCAAAAAAAAGTTATTAAGGAATTTTCATTTAAAGTTTTATGATTAAAATTTTTCTAAATGCACAAATTTTTAATTAATTTATTCAAACTTAATTTAAAGCACTTTTTTTGTAAATTCTAAAAGCATTTCCAAAAAACATTTCAAATATTCTTAATTTTTAAAAGAGTACATTTATAAGAAAATAACTTGTAATTACTTTGAAGTAATTATCATTTATACAACTATATAAAAATGTTCAAATTCTTATCATATTTAATGCGCAAATGTTACAGAACATTATTTTAATGCATGCAAAAGATAGAAAGAGCAGAAACTTAGATGTTTCACGTGAAACGTGAAACATTCTTTAAATGGGGAAGAAATCTGTCAGTAAATTCCTTGGGTTTAGTTTACTTTTCTAGTTGAAATTTCACTATTTTGATTAATAGCCTCCGTTTATTTTAATTTATGTATAAGCTTACAACGTTAAAAAATACCAAATTTTGATCGTTTTTCTTATTGAACAAGTAAATTAAATTTCGATATTTTGGTAACTGTTAAAACTATTTTATTCATCGTCATCACATAGCATTTCAAATAATAATAGCAGTATAATTGAATCGGCATTAAAAAAAACATCACTTTTTTTAATAATTTGATCTTAAAATCAGAAAGAGTTTCTATAAGCAATCCAATGCAAATAAAAAGTCGTAAAACAAAAAAAGACTCACAGGAACTCAATTTATACGTATACTCAATGTATATTTAATATGCATATTTAATATATATATATATATATATATATACAATATTTGGTCTCTTAGTATACGGTTAGGTTTTGAATTTCACAGAATTTATATATTTCATGATGTTGTAGGTGATTGTTAGTCCTGCGAAACCTGTTAATCTGTTATAAGACATATATAGAACTTTAAAATCCTATATTTCATTTCCGATAATGGTCAATTAGTTTTTATTGTTTTTCATACATAGAATAGGACTTTTTCATATTTTGGAGTATATCAATTGTTATATTTATTATGTATTCCTTCTTGTACTTGTTATCGTCCTTCATTATTATGTGGCGTAATTTTCTCTTTTATATGATTAACAATTTTAAAAAATACTTATTTTCCTCTTACATTTTCAACAATCTAAAAATATTATATTTAAATTTTCACTGTAATTTTAAATAATTTCATTTTTCTTATTTTATGTATATATATATATATATATATATATCAAAAAATTATGAAACAATATAGTTAGAATAAATTCAAGCTATATTATAGAGCAGGGGGGAGGCCAAACCCTTAAAGACGTGGCTCCAATTTTTTGACAGACGAGTTCAGATGAATGAAACACAACTCTGAAATAGTCAAGAATGATATCCTGTACCAGATTGTGCTCTTTTCAAGATGTCTATAACTGCTAGAAAATCTCGTTTGTTGAAGAGAAATCTGGACAACAATCATTGGCACTGAGAGCAAGATAAACTTTGAACTTGGATTTATCTGTTGTTTCTGCTTGCTGAAAGGAGTCCTGGCCCTGGAGTATATTTAATAACCTATTTAACAGAAGTATGTTAATATACATTATTGACTTTTTAAAATGATTTAATTATTATGGATTTATAATAACAGGTCAATTGAAAAGTCCCCTAATAAACCTGAGTTTTTGCGTCGATATGTGACAATGGATGAAACATGGCACCATCATTTCACTCCGAAGTCCAATCGACAGTCATCCAAGTGGACTGCACACGATGAACCCGCTCCAAAGCGGGGGAAAACGCAACAGTCGGTTGGCAAGGTTATGGCGTTTGTATTTTGGGATGCGCATGTAATTCTTTTCATTGACTCGCTTGAAAAAGGAAGGACCATCAACAGCGACTATTACATAGTGTTATTGGACCGTTTGAAGGACGA
The DNA here is from genome assembly GCA_019974015.1 of Nephila pilipes. NCBI lineage: Eukaryota > Metazoa > Arthropoda > Arachnida > Araneae > Nephilidae > Nephila > Nephila pilipes. The sequence goes on along the minus strand of BMAW01053527.1, from coordinate 103,067 downwards.
AATCGCCGAAAAACGGCCGCATTTGAAGAAAAAGAAAGTGCTGCTTCACCAAGGCAATGCACCGTGTCAGTGAAAACGATGGCAAAAATCCATGAATTGGGCTTCGAATTGCTTCCGCATCCACCGTATTCTCCAGATCTGGCCCCCGGCGACTATTTCCTGTTCTCAGATCTGAAAAGAATGCTCGCTGGGAAGAAAGTTTCGACGAATGAAGAGGTTATCGCCGAAACTGAGGCCTATTTTGAAGCAAAGGTCAAATCGTACTACAAAAATGGTATCGAAACGTTGGAGGGTCGCTATAATCAGTGTATCACCCTTGAAGGGAATTATGCTGAATAAAAAAAAACTAATTTTGACGAAAAAATGTGTTTTACTATAGTAGGCCGGGGACTTTTTAATTGACCTGTTATATCTAATGCCGCATATAAATATTACTCACCATTAATGAAAATTTTGAGCCTGTTTGGGTTTCCTTAGTCTTTTATTGTTTGGTGTTAAATTTGCTACTTAGAATTGTTGAGAACTCTTCAAATGTGAATCAGTTATTCGCAACTTAGCTTTTTTGCAACATTTGCAGCATGCGCTTACGGCTTGCCTACACCTGCTGAAGAATAAAAAAAAAAAAAACTATATCACTCTAAACAAATATAAAAGTAATAATATCTTACTAAACCATTTAAAAAAAAACTAGTAATCCCTGAAAAATCTAAAAGATTTATAACTTAATGCGAATAAAAAAAATTACTGTACGAGTACAATAAAATTAATAAAATACCGCTATACAAAATGAATCATTCCGATACAAAAAAAATGAGATTTGGCAAAAGATAGCATTATCCTCTGCCAAATAGTTTTAGAACTGAAAGTAAGCCAAACGATAATTTCATGTACTGAAAAAAAATCAGAAATTTAAAAAACAAAAATAAGTATTATTATTATTATTAATAGTTAAGAAGAAACTGTGAAAATAACGTATAATAAATAAATAAAATTACTTATCTTAAAAAACAGTTTTAAAAAATTAAGATTCAAATTTAATAAAGAAAGATAATATATATTTAAACTAAACTATAAGTTAAAAATTAATCTTATGGTTTTTATTCTTAATCTTATGAATCTGATGCAAAATTAATTTTTTGATTTTTATGTTTTAAATTTTTTTATATACAAATTTAAAATAGGACATTAGCTTTGCACTTCTAAGACAGGATTTATTTCAATTATTATAAATTACACACATTAGCTAATATGATATTTCTTAATTAATCACTATACAGTACATTCTTATGCTTATTTAATCTTAAATTGATATAAAAAAGAGCTTTATTAGTTGAAAAAATATAATTTTCTATTTTGTTCAGTGAGCTGTCTTTTTTTGTATTAAATCAAAAAAATGAAATATTAGAAGCTTATTATTATAAAGGCACAAGATGGCGCTCTTTTCTCTAGATGTTTATTGTAAAACCACAAGGTGGCGCTCTTCTCCTTTGGAATAGGAGAGCATTCTTATTTTTCAGAATTCGACTGGATGTGAAACGAAACGGTGGTTCATTCGCATATAGGTGCGAGATCCAATATAGTTTAGAGTTAATAAATGTTATTTTTATTTAAATGGACCATCGTATTTAATTGAGTGAAATTTAATTTCTTATAATAGTAATATTTTGATCCGACGAGCCGGATCCAGTGACCAGTTCATTTTTGCATTCAATGTATGAAAGTTAACACGACTGTTCTTTGGATATTTTTGTCTTCGCTTTAGTGCCCATTCGACTGTTTTACTGTGATTACCAATGTTGATATTTTATTATATCTTCAAATACAACTACTTTCAATCAAAAGAAGGGGAATATTAAAGCCCATATGACAAGATTAAAAAACTGGAAGAAAAAAAAAGATTTCGCGGATATTGCTACTCATTTAACTGTGCTTGAAAAACTTCAGAAGTTCAATGACCTCAAGATTGCGTACTTTGAACCTGCAACGGATGAAGAAATTAATGAAATTGAAATTACATTAGCTGAGATATAAGATTATATATCTCAGCTAATGTAATTAATGATATCGAAAATATAAGATTTAGAGCAAAAATTTTAAATTAAAGCCGAAGATATATGACGGTTACGTACGGAACGAAATCTGCTCCATATCTGGATGAATGAAACTGCTCGCTAATGATGGAAAAAATGCACTCCCCTTAGTTTCCGCAGCTGCATTAAAGGATATTTATGTCGATGATATTCTGAAGAAAACTGATAATATTGCTTTCTCTATGGAATTGCAACATCAATTGATTGTCATACTAAAGTCTGGTGGCATGAAACTGCGCAAATTTTACTCTAATGAAAGATCTCTGATGGAACAAGTTTCCTTTTATGATAAGGAATATAATTTGGAGGAAAATAACTTGGAAAGCATCAGGACTCTTGGTTTAAGATGGAACCCTAGAGAATTTAACTTCAATTTCTCCATCTTACTTGGTTTGAACAAAATGACCAAGCGCACTGTGTTAGCAGAAATTGCGAGACTTTTTGATCCCTTAGGGTCTTCTAGGACCAGTAAATGTACAAGCTAAAAAATTTTTTTCCAAAAGTTATGGCTTTGAGGAATATAGATTGGGATCAAGAATTCCTTCTGAAAGAGGGAAAATTTTCGGAAAGTTTTAGAGGTGTCGTATGAGAACTTAAGAATATGAAAATTCCTCTCTATATCGTCACTGACTCTAAAGTAACGGATTTGTATCTATTAGGTTTCTCTGGTGCAAATAAGGAAACTTATGGAACAGCATTACATCTTCATTGTGTTAATAGCTCAAGCGATGTGAAAGTGACATCACTTAGTAGCAAATCAATAGTTGCAACAATTAAGGAGTTAATCATTCCTAGATTTGAGCTTCGTGCAGATGAGCTACTTTCAAAGCTTATGGTCAAGAGGTTTGAATCTATTAATTTTAAACTTAGTACTGTGCATTTATACACTGACTCCACCATAGTGCAGACTTGGATTGATTCTTCACCACATTTGTTGAAAATTTTCGTTTCAAGCAGAATCACCCGCAATCAAGACCTCACAAAATACTTCTGTTGGAAGTTCTGGAGTCACTCCAGATCTAATTGAAGGCAATTTATTGTGCTTGTATGTATTACATTTATAATTTTGTATAAAATGGTTGTTCTTCATTTCCTGAAATTTTTATTCCAGCGGCTGCCAGATGCTCAGTCCACTCTCTCTTTTTGTATTAAACCAGAGAAGCTTATTGAAAAGCCACAAGGTGGAGCTCTTCTCTCTTGGAATAGGAGAGAATTCTTAGTTTTCAGAATTCGACTAGATGTGAAACGGTACGGTCGTTGATTCACATGTAGGTGCGAGATATAATATGGTGTGTAATTAATAAATATTATTTTTTTTGTTTAAATGGTCCTTCGTGGTTAAATGAGTGAAATTTAATTCTTCTTGTAGTAACATATCTTGTACAAAATATTTTAACAATTCTATTATCAATAACTTTCAAGCAATATCTAAAAAATATGGTTGTCTTTAAAGCATTCTGGAAAATGGTTTTCATAGAAATGTAAGTAAATATTGGCAAGACCATTACTAACTGGTTCACCCTGTATTGAAACTTTAATTTGCTCATATATTTTACCAATATTTTCAAAAAAGCTTCTTTTAAAACAAAATTAACTGTAAAATTTTATATATCAGATGGTATAAAACTGTAAATTTTTAATTTGTTATATTTAAACACAGTAAAAAAATTAATTAAATCCTCTAATATTTATTCAATTAAAAATCTTCAAAATCATACCTACAAATAGAATAAATCTCTTTATCATTAGCATAATTATTAATTTCATAAATATTTTGTATATTAAAAGTTTTAATACATCCATCTATAGTTTTTTTGTAAAATGTTTGGTAACAATTCATTATCTTAGTAACATAAATATTGAAACCATTAGTCAAAGTTCAATATAAGCTAAGAAATTTAGGAGTTAAATACGTCTGAGGAAATCGTACAACTTATGAAAAAGTATTATAAATTATTTTTATTATAAAGCTTTAATAAAATTGGTAATTTCTGTATCACTATTAGTACCTTTAATGATAGCATTAAGTTTCACAAGACGTTTATTAATTATAGAAGTATTAAGTTTTTTGCCATTAATAACACAAATACGTAGAATTTTATCAATGTATTACATATTGAATTTATACCGTAACATCTTTATAAGACATATCAGATCTCAAAGCTTAGTGCTTTCTTTTGTCTTAAAATTCAAATATTTACTCTCTTTATAATAATAAAATTTTAATTCTTTAAATGCTTCAGTAGGTAACATATACTCGTAATTAATAGTCAAATTAGTTTTGAAAAATATCCATTTCTTCTTTACATTTTCATTAGTTTGGTTATTTTTATTAGAAATTAAAAGTTTTGTACCTATATATAATTTATCTACGATTTTTATCTTTAACAATATTTAGATTACCTATAATTACACACATGCTGGTATAATTCATTTTTATATTCTTTTTAATCCTTTCAATTGCATACATTATTATTCTGAAAATATTTATAATTAAATTAAAATTATATGTAGAACCTTTTATATTCTTACTAAAATAAATTTTATACATATTATTTAAGTTAATAAGAATTAATTTTGTACGTTTATTAAAGATATCTTTAAGACTTATTTTATCAAAAAAATATTCATAAATAAAATAACATTTCCATATTTGGGTTATCACTAGTGTCGTTACTAATTTCATATTTATGAACTAAAAATTTAGTGATATCTTTAACAAAATGAAAATAGGGGCTACTTACTTTATTTACATTAATATAATAAAATGAGTTAAAATTTCATTTTTCTCTTCTTCATATCTAATAGAATCTATATTGAAGAACTTGTAAACATTGAAGTTTCTTTTCAATTTTTTTTTTAAATTTAAAATATAATGTTTCTTTAATAACATACATGTTTATACATTTTGCTTTGTTATTTATTTTCTCAATTTTTTTAATTATAAATTTACGGGAATCAGTCAGCATATGACAACTGCAATTCAAATCAAAACATTCCTTATTGCCGTTTTGTTATAAAATTTAAATCATATTGTTTTTAAAAAGCAAACCATTAAGACCATATGGGTATATAGTATTGAAAGTCCTAATATAATGATTTTCATTCCACAACCTTTTTTTAGAGTTAGGCAGTATCTTAGTAATAGTTAATCTTATAATTCAGATTAACGAATTCTAAAAAAATATCTGAATTCGATGTTATTGCAATTTCTTATACCTCTAAATTATTAGTATCATATCTATATTGATTCAAATGTATTTTAATATTATTGCAAATAATGACCAATATACATGTAATAACATGTTTTAAATTTAATTAAATACACACAGTAAAAAGTTTCGTAAGAAAATGGAATTATTATTAAGATGTTCATTATTAATAACTTTGTAGGTTTTACAACTTTTATTATTATAAATATTGCAATACAGTTGAAAATATTGCAAATATTATATATATATATATATAACTCTTTACCCGCAAGACTACAAGAAAAAAAAAAATTCAACACAAATATTGTTATTCACTAAATTCAGCATGTATAACATACATGTATAGTGAATATGGAAAAAAATACTATTACCTGCTTAAAAAATTGAGTGTTACATTCACGCAACGAAAAAGGAATACAAAGTGAGCATGATTTTATTAGGAAGTACTTTTCTTTCAATGGAGCAATGGGTCACTTTGAGCTGTGGAACGTTGTAGAAATCTACACATATCACTTTACATCTAATTTAATATCAACATTTAAAATATATTTATTTACAAATACTTATCGTTCTCGTTGAAACGTTCAAACATGAAAAGGTTCACTACAGTTATGATGTAAAGCTACTTTATATAGATAAACAGTTTGGCTGCAGCATTTTTTACAACGCAGTCTTCTTTTATTCGTTATAATAAAATCTTTACATCCTTTAAAATAGAAATTTTAAAATCTTTTTTATCCTTTATAATAAAATCTCCACCAAATCCTCGTAATGACTTAGAAATGTTGAATTTACTAGGTCTTCTTGCTGATGATCTATTTTTGGCCAACTTTGTATTCTCAGCTGCTATTTGTAAACGGAATAATGCCACCTCACGTTTGAAATCTGAGAGACATTTTATTTCCAATAGTAGACAGCGTGATATTTTTCCTGCATTTACTAGGGACACATCAGTTTAATGAGTAAATATTGGCAACCACCATTTTTACCGCATCTCTTATCTTTCAATTAAATACTAGATTATTGCTCAAATCAACTTACAACAGAGTTGATATTCCATCGGACGAAAATTATTTTTTTTTTTACTCTTCATATTTTAAATCGTAAAAACTAAATATATTTTTTTTTCAAATGCATTTCACCGTTTCCAGGGGGCACATTTGTATCCGATTATCTCGTAATGTGTGTGTAGCACTAAAATCTTTAATTTTAGATGACAAATAAGATGAAAAGACGTAAAAAAATTATCAAATTAGACAGCATGAATGGAGGGAGATTTAACTACGCTAAGCAAATTTGAAACTACACTTAAACCAAGACCAAATTTTTCATATTCTGATATTTTTGGATCTGCCGACTTACCAACATAAATTTCAAAATTAAATACATATCCTACAGTTGATGCCTCACACACAATCCATGCTTTGTATCCACATCCTGTCAGTTTTTCTTTTAAAAACATTTTCCGAATGTTTGCTTCGATAAGAAATCAATTCTTATATCCATACTCAGGCCGTGGGAGAAAATACCAAATTGTTGGAATTTTCTATTTAGTAAATTTAGATACGGTCTCACTCTTTGTATAATTTTTCGATGTTGTCCATTCGACTATTGTCGGCTAAATGTAAATTCTGTGTCATTTTCTTGTAATGCAAATGTGACATAGATTCTCGTACAATAGGAACAGAAATATTCTTATCAAGTGACCAATACATTCCTTCTTGAGATAAAGAATGATATCCAGTAAGCAATAATATTTCAATAAATGTTTTCACGTAGGCTCAGACGCAATAAATTCTGGACGATTCTTTGGTTGAGCCTATAAATTTGTTTGTTCAACAAGAAGAGAAAATATGTATAAACCAAAGGGATCGAAAATCTCTCCAATACTTTTGTCTTGTATTTAGTCTATTATAATTTCTAGTCTACCTTTTTTAAAACTTTTCGCATGAGACATATCTGATGGTCTTTTTTTTAAATCTATTTCAATCATTCAGTTTTCTGTTTCTTAAACTTTTTCGTTTGACTGGTATCGTTTATAGAGGGGTCAAACTTACATTTTACGTGAACTTCCACTATCCCAACAGTATCATTGGGCAAAATATCATTATCAATATTTCAAGCATTATCATTTCTTTCTTCATCAGTCGCTTCTACAATTTCTGGTGGAACAATAACAATATCAATCTCATTCCGAAAGACATCATCAATTAAGTCATCATCATTTAATTCATTAAAATCTTTCAAGAGCTTGTTCTAATATAAGATACTCCTTTCTAGGCATTTTTATGGCATAAAATGAATGCGATACTGGAACATCAAACAGCACAAGTAAAAAAGGGGAATTTCTTTTTCTCGCTGACCTTGTGGCACCGCAACACTTGTTTTCCCTTCCCCCTCACAGAAATACATACAACTGATTGATGGAACGTTTCGATAAGCTTTGCCCTTGGCTAAAAATAGATAACCCCTATAGCCTGCGTTTCTTTTAGTAATTTTTCACCAAGAATATTAGATCTAAAGGTTTACACAAATTTTGCCTTAAATGCGAGCTTAATTATTATAAAGAACATTGTAGTTGAAGACAAATGTTTTTTACAGAAATAATCCTCTTAATATTCCCTGCACAAAATCATCTATTAGTATCAATTATGTTTGATAGCTAGTGTTTCATACTCATTTATTTTAACCGTTGCATCAAAGCAACACCAGAGGCTATTGGATTAAGGTTATTGAATAGACAAATATTTCGATAATCATATTTATATTTATGTTTTCTTTTTCAAGAATATTTTTCTTTCACAATTCGTATAAATTTATTTATCTGACACTTCATCATTGAATAATTCTACTTTAGCAAGCATATGACTTTCAAGTAATTTCATCCCTAAACTTGTCAAATACACAACCCAAAATGCCTATTAATTTCTTCTCAATCATCATGGCAATATTTTACATCCACGACCATATCATCTCACTCTAATCTGCTTTTCCTTGCAGCACCTATAATCTTGACCTCTACTGAAGTTCTAGCCACTACAGTGATGCTTAGGGAATAGAGTTTTCTTAATTTCTCTCCTCCCCTCCCCCTTCAGGAAGATTTTCAAAAACCACTATCTTTTTTTTTTTTTCAATCTATCTTTCTATTACTATATAAATTATTAAAAAAAACCCGAAATGCGTGGATTTTAGGCAGGAAAAAAAATTAAATTAAAAACTTGAAAAAAAACTTGTCTCTTTCCTTACAATCATCATTTTCTGCCTTCTGCTGTGTTCTGCTCCGTGCTTCCGCATTATGTGATCTGTATGTTTTTCCTCCTTTATGTTTTAAAATGAAACATGAATAAAACGCCTGCCCAGGCTGGTACTCAAAGAATTATTTGGTTGTTGATATCATCTCAAATTCATACTCAATTTATCGTTGTAATATTTTTCACCGTCTATTAAATAATCTGCCAATTATTTTATAAAATCCAAAAATCTTCATAAAAAATAAACTACAATATAAAGTTATAAATGTAATTGAAAAAAATAACCTTTACGTCATAAAATCATTGACGAATCATATAAACAAACCTATATGGAAAATTAAATTGCAAAACGAATGAATTTTCTTAAGAACTTCTTCATCACAAACTGATAAGGCTGCAGAATTTAAATATATGTAAAGACAAAAAATCAATTGCCTTATATTGATTTGAGTAATCAAAAACTACAAAACCACAAATACAAAATCTTAAAATTATACCAATTATGAACACACCACCATACACATAGACCAGAAAAAAAAGACGGTATTAAGCTTAAATAGAATCTTATGGATGATTTTACACATACCATATTAATACAAAATCGAGCAACAGTTAAAAAAAAATAATTTAATTGCCAATCACTAAAATTAAATTCCAAATGTATCTTACTCATTAAAAGTATAAACATTTGGACCGAAAAAAAGTATTAAAGTATAAACATTAGACCGAAAAAAAATTTATTCAATAAAATTTAGAAAAACAATACATTACATCTGTACAGTAATCATTACACAAGAATTGCATAATATTTAAATGCTTATAAGAAATAATAAAATTAAAAAGTAAAAATAAATAAATAACAGTACATAAAAAGAGAATAAAAATCGATATTTGTTTTTAAAAAAAATCAGAAATTAAGTAAAAACCTTAAGAATAACAAATAATTGAATCTACCTAACAAAAAGACAAACACAAATAACAGGTCAATTGAAAAGTCCCCTGCCTACCATAGTAAAACACAATTTTTAGGCAAAATTAGTTTTTTTTATTCAACATAATCCCCTTCAAGGGTGATACACTGTTTATAGCGACCCTCCAACGTTTCGATACCATTTTTGTAGTACGATTTGTCCTTTGCTTCAAAATAGGCCTCAATTTCGGCGATCACCTCTTCATTCGACGAAAATTTCTTCCCAGCGAGCATTCTTTTGAGATCTGAGAACAAGAAATAGTCGCGGGGCCAGGTCTGGAGAATACGGGGGATGAGAAAGCAATTCGAAAAACAATTCATGGATTTTCGCCATCCTTTTCACTGACTTGTGATACGGTGCATTGCCTTGGTGAAGCAGCACTTTCTTTTTCTTCAAATGCGGCCGTTTTTCGGCGATTTCGTCCTTCAAACGATCCAATAACGCTATGTAATAGTCGCTGTTGATGGTCCTTCCTTTTTCAAGGTAGTCAATGAAAATTGTTCCATGCGCATCCCAAAATACAGACGCCATAACCTTGCCAGCCGACTATTGCGTTTTCCCACGCTTTCATCGTGTGCAGTCCACTCGGATGACCGTCGATTGGAATTCGGAGTGAAATGATGGAGACATGTTTCATCCATTGTCACATATCAACGCAAAATCTCAGGTTATCTTCAAACACTGCTCCGAATCATCAACTCGTCGTTCTTTTTGGTCAAAAGTGAGCTCGCGCGGCACCCACTTTGCACTGAGCTTTCTCATACCCAAACATTCGAATATACACATGTATGATGTACACGTTCAGTTGGTATCTTTAGAATGTCTGCTATTTCATTCAATTTCAATTTACGGTCATTCAAAATCATTTTGTGGATTTTTATAATGTTTTCGTCGGTAACAACCTCTTTTGGGCGTCCACTGCGTTCACCGTCTTCGGTGCTCATTTCACCACGTCTAAACTTAGCATACCAATCCTTCACGGTTAACTTTCCTGGGGCAGTGTCCGGAAACTCGGCATCAAACCAAGTTTTTGCTTCAATTGTATTTTTTCCCTTCAAAAAGCAATATTTTATCAACACGCGAAATTCCTTTTTATCCATTTTTTTCACAATAACAAAAGTTGCTTCACTCAAAATACTATAATTCACAAACTAATGATCCGACAGCTGTCAAATTTATACACGCATCTTTTGAGGGTTAGGGCTAACTAAAAAACATATGGATTTAATTCTAGTAGCGCCATCTATGTGTCAGGCCGGGGACTTTTCAATTGACCTGTTACTAGATTGTACGGAAAATTTTTAAATATATTAAAGAAAAGCAACATTAAATAAACAAATGGAACAGAAAAATTAAGAAATGTTGAATAGTAATAAAAATTAGACTATACCTAGGTACATTTATATTATCTATAAGCCTAAAAACAGCAATGTAAGACATATATATTTCATATCAGAAGACTTAATTTACTTAAATACTTACATTAATTCCATATGCAAGCATTATATTGTTTGATTATATAATTTAAAATTTAAATGGTATTATACAACAAAACAATACAAATCTAAACAAGTTTAAGAAATGATTCTCAATGTATTATAAACTAATATAATAAGGAAACAATCATTATTATATTATAGAGTTAAAAACATATACACCAATTAATATGAATATACAAATAAATCACTGCAAAGAAAAAAGAATAAAAATAAGAATACAAATTTTGC
>BMAW01053527.1:50957-86816 GCA_019974015.1 Nephila pilipes | reverse complement strand
ACTATGATATGACAAGTTGACCAGTTCGTCTGATAAAGATAGATGGCTGCCTCATTTAACCAATATTGGCGTTGGGCGCTGGAACGCGCTCGAGCGTTTGAAGTTTACTTCCGAAGCGGGTAGCGAAGGAGAACAGAAGCGGAAAAGAGAGGAAAAAGAGGAGGGCGAAAACGAAGTGTCACTTAGTTTTGTTCTGGAATATGTGTCGCTGCATGATCTTATCATATGACTCTGATTCGTGATGACATCTATTGAGTATCGGAGGAACTGGTTTTACAGTAGATTGAAAAAATAAAAATTAACTGTTTAATAATTAGATGGAAAATCCTACATATCTACACACACACACACACACACACATATATATATATATATATATATATATATATATCGTGATTTGTGAAAAACGCACTACTTGAACAGTGTTTTTTTTTTTTTTTTTTTTTTTTTAATTTAAATTACTGATTATAAATACTTTTTCGTTAAAAAAAACCTTTTTTTTGCACTAAATTTTCCGGTTTCTATTTGTGCCTTTTAAATGTTTTACTAGAGATTGTGATATAATATGTAATAAATTAATTGGTCTAAAATTAGATATGAAAGTGAGAAGGTAACAGTGCTGAGCCATCAATGAGTTTTTCTGACATACGTGCGCTGTACACATAAAAACTACAATAATCTTTAAGATGCATTAATAAATAAATGTTTTGCGTTGGAATATAATATTATAAGATAAGATACTCAGATATCGTAGCACGAAAGCATTCATAAATATGTTAGTATAAAGCTTTCTGGGTTTCGTTAAAGCAATGAACAACATTTCACAAATCATTTAATACAAAACGCTAGAGAATAATTTTTTAAGGAATGAAATATTTCTGATAATGCATTTTGCTGGAAAATATTAATATATTTTAAGATCGATTACTATTCTCTTTACGACTTTCCTGTTTAGTCTTTTCTTTATTTTTAAGATAATATACCTGTCTCAAATTACAAAATAAATTTTGTCACGTCAAAATAAATAATTTCTTATTTTAATAAATTTTTTTCTTGAGACTCGGTTAACTTATACATACATACAAACATTTATGTATATATATATATATATATATATCTCATTTACTAGGAAGTAATCGCTTTCTGAAAGGGAATTTCTTCTTTATAGGATAATCATCCATTTATACAGAAGAGAGTTTTGGATTTATTTTACATAATATTCAAAGAATTTGGAAGTAGCTTAAGTATAAGAGACAATATCTTAAAAGAGCAAATTATGCTGTAAACCTGTATAAAGTTATTCTGCATTGAGAACAGGATATTTACAGGAACTTTAGAGCTTTATTTTGCTTTTTGTATGATGGGTTTTGTTGTTTTGGGGATCATTTTGAATATTAAAATGACTAGACCATTTTTGATAAATAAGATTCAATATTTTCTTTTTTTTTTGGAAGGGGGGGGACCTGTATGAGAATCAGAATAGATTGGAATATTCAAAGAAACTGTTTTACCAAGTTTCAATCATTAATTATACAACATTTGATTTTTATGTTGTATAATATTATTTTTTATGTACTAAAATGTGCTATTTGGAATGAGTTTTAATAAATATTTGATTAATTTTGATTGTTATTAGTGGAAAATGTTTTTAATGCTGTACAATTTTGAGCAATTCAATGTTCAAAAACATCTATTAATATTTCATAATTTGCAGGCTATTTGTCTCTATCATTTAACCGTAAATGAATGTAAAATATAGATAAAGCATATTAATATTTTAAGAAGAAAAATTGATACTTAAATTACATTTAGAAAGTACATAGTTGTTCAAAATGACTCATCCAATTTTAAAATTCCATATTTTGAAAATTAAACCTAAAAGAATAATAAGTAATACATGAATTACAAAGAAAAATTATGAAAGTATTTTACTGTAAAAATTAGATGGCCGTCGTGTGTTCTTTGTTAAACTATTTCATGAAAGTAGATTTAGAAGCTTTCATTAAGTTACCTAGCAGTTGGAATGGTTGCAGTGTACCAATTGACTTATTGTTACACGGCTGGTCACTTAAGTCGCCTGATATGGCCCCCAGTGATTTCTTCCTTTGGGGGTTTGTTAAAGATAAAGAGTATGTGCCACCATTACCCAAAAATCTATCTGAACTTTAGCTATCAATTACCACTGAAACATTGTAACATGTTATACAGGAATTCGCATATCGATTTGGCATTATACATGTAGGTAAAGAAAGTTGTACTGAACAATTGTAAAAAAAAACTTTCTATATATTTCCTTTTCATTTGTGTATTACTTATTGTGTGATGCTAATGTATGAAAATATGGGCTTTAAACTCGAATGAATAATTTTGAACAACAATATAGTATTTCCGAATGTTATTCTTGATTAAAACAGCCGATATGTTTTTGTACCTTACCACAAACAGTAAAACATTTATTAACATAAGCTAATTCAATGCAAAGTATTACAGTTTGTAAGAATTTACTTGTTTTTAATTCTCCACGTGTTTTTTATTCATATAAAATGTGTTGTGATTATTACATGTTTATACTTAGAAGCAAATAAATTACATGTATAAAGTGATTCGATTAGTTTCTCACTAAAAAAAGAAAGTGATTCGATTAGCAAAAAAAATCTCTATTTGAGATTCCACGATTCCATAAGCATGGAGTTTAATAGGATGAAAAAAAAAACAAGCTAACGATTAGTAGACTGAATTACTTTAAAAATGAAAGAAAGCAACGTAATACAATCAATTTCTTTTTAGAGACAAACATATTTGTACATCACGTATGGTAAACACACACTATTTTTGTCAAGTTATATATCACATTATTCTTCAAAATTTGACATTAATTTCAGAGGAAGAGACATTTATACTTACTGCTTTCAAGAAACACTCGTAAATTACATTAAAGGAAATACAGACAAATTGTTACATGAAAATGCAATTTGGAAATTTGCAATTGGAAATATGAAGAAAATATGTTATACCATCCAATGTTATAGGGAGAAATGATTTATGCATTATTATTTTGTACTATTCAATGTTATAAAGTAGTAATGCATAAATCAGCATAATATAGATTTTTGTTACAAGAATTTCTTATGATTTAAATTATTAACTATAGGGAATTTAGTAATATATTCGGTACTAACTATAATCTTCTTAAGAACATTTAAAATTAAAAATGTCAAGTTTAATTATTATTTAATTCAATTCCTTGACATTTTTCTCCTTTTAAATAGACATGCTGCCTTCTTGTGAAAAAAAAACTCATATTAATTTAATTATTATTTATGCATATACAATGTACTGAACTTAAATATGGATATTCTTAGAGAAAAGTTAAATCCTATTATAATATTTATTCACATTTACTCTTAAACTTATGCAACTCGTAAGTTTTATTACAATCTCAATTATTACTTATTACATGTTGAAATAAAATGAACTTTTCTCACCGGTGAGTATTTGGTAACAGATTGGAAGCTTTGAAGAGAGAAAATATTGTGTAGTACTAAATTTAAATCAAGTTGATACTGAATTGAAGTAAAAGGCTTAGAAATAAGAAGCGTTACAATGATACAAAATGATTTATCCATTTTACCAGAATAAAATGACTTTAAATACAAACTCAAGATATTATTGACTTGCTTTTTATGTATAAATATCAAAAATATAAGATGCGTATGAAATTAACTGTGATGAAATTTGAGTAAAATACTAAAAAGAGATCGGGCAAAATGATATGTTATAAAATTGAAACATTTATATTGAAAAAAGTGACCTTGAGATATCCTGTTTTCTATTTATTTACTATTCATTATAAATAGAAAACTGGAACATGACAGAAAATAATAAGAACTAAATTTTTCATATTTTTTTTAAAATTTGTTTTAATTTTTCACATCGGCATTTCACACATTTTGAGATAACGTAGAAAATAAATCTGATTAATAATTAGATTTTTCTTCTTAAATGCATTGTAAAATAAGACTAAAAGTATCAATTAGTTGGATGTAACATCATTGTATAATCACGTATTATCATGTTTTACATTCCTCAGGACAATCAGTTAATCAACATAAAATTATCATTTAAGACAATGCTTTAAAAATCCTTCAAACACTAAAACATTCATTTAATAGCAAAATGGGAGTTATACGCATAATTTATTTCACTCTACTCTTCCGAATCTAATCTTTCAAATGAAGAACGTAATTAGTCACCGACTATACTTCTAAATTAAGTAGGTATGTTAATAGTTATTTAATTAGGAACATTTAAAGTGCCAGAGGATACAATGTTGAAAAGAGCTTATAGTGACATATAGATACCCGGTAGCGGTCGAGTAATATAATTTACATTTCAAAGAATGCTCTTTTCTAACCACAGAGACCCGAAAAGAAACCATCAAATGAATTATAAATTCCCCATTTCGTCCAAACTAAATCCTTTCGGTCAACACTGGGGACTACACCACCCAATAATAAGTTTCCTTGAATAACAAATGATCTAGCGTGAGGGAGGAGAGCATTTAATTGTTCGAAAGTATCCACCAGGAGAATAATTAAGAAGCCCGCGAAGGCTGTCACTTAGAAGTCAAATCATCGTAGTTAATTAAACGCGCTCATTTTCCCACGTCAGAAACATAACCCGACGCACTTGATGTAATCGAGCCCAAGGTTCCGAGAGCTTCGTATTAATTTGAGCTCTAGTAATTAATAGAGTTCCTTCCCTCTGGTTTGAACTGAAGACTTGCTTGAAAATTATAAGAAAAAACTAATTTCAGAAAAAAATATATCCATTCTTGCAGGTACTTTGAGTAGGTGGTAATTAGTAGTGATACTGTTGAAACGCTGATTAACATACGATCAGCTGGAGTAATATTTAAAATTCTGTGAGCAAGAGAAAGATTCATTCAAAGAGAAAATTTCTTTTTTTTCAACTAGACTGATTGATGAAAATGTAGCAAAATAATATTTCAGTTTATATTAATTAGAAACCATATTAATTTGTTAATTTGTTTGTAATAAAGTTTAGGCTATAATGTGAATTTTATGTAATGTTTATAATATGCTAATTCTCAATTAGCTATAATGTGAAATCTCAGATTGTGGACAGTTTGCTATCAATAAAAATAATGACTTTGCCTGTAATTTTTTTTTTTGTCAAGAGAGATTCTTAATCTATAAAATTTTCAAAATATAATGAAGTTTTTAAAGTTTTTATTTGTTGTTTTTTTATTCACAAATGTTGTTCAAAGAATATAAACAATTAAATGAGCCCATTATCAACTCAGTCTGTACACTCGAAACATTTACACTAATTTCACTGGATTAGATTTCTAAAATAGTTTAATGGAATTCTTATTCAGTTCATTTCCTATATTTCTCAATGTATATATATATATATATATATATATATATATATATATAAGATGTTTAGATTTTGAGACGAATTCAAAAGTATTATATTTAATTTGAGTGAACATTTTCTCATTCATACTCCAAAAACGAAAAAATTAAGTGTACAAATCTATTATATCTAACCTTGAATCTCTGAAGGAGAGTGCTGTCAATTCATCATTTTATACTGACTTGTTTTTCCTCGCCTTAAATACATTAAACAAGAATTATTAATCATTGAATAGCTCAAGTACTCGTAATTTTTTCTTTTTATGAAAACGTGTATGTTAAAACTTTTTTTACGTTTTGTTGATGCAGATATCTTTTTATCTTGTGAATACTAGTAATATATGATCCTCTTAATTCATTTTGTATTTCTCATTAATCCTTGTGTATAGATATATTTGTTCCGTATTAGTATATGAGTTAATTATTATTATTATTTTAAATTTAGAATACATTTCGAATTTTCTCTATGAGGGAGAAATTCTAGGCGAAAATTGCTTGCTTTATATATTAGAAAAAATAATATCAAGAATTGAAAAGCATTAACTTTATTTTACTATTGAATGCTTTCTTTTTTATTGAATGTTGAAAATCTTATAAGTACTCTAAGCACTGTGTATTATTTTTAAGTTTGTATGTACATCTTGGTTGAGAACGTACGTTATTGCGAATTTTGCATAAACATTTATTTTAACTTTCGCAGAATCAATTAAACCAACCAATCTAAATAATTTCATTCAACTGAATTAAAAAAAAACATTCTAGGTCAATTATTTTTTCAGAATAGCTAATTGTTATAAAATATTTCAAATTTTATTCGCACTAAATGTCTTATTTATTGAAATGTAAGAAAGTGGATTTGCTTAACCTAGCAGCAGAATTAAGTTTAGAAGCAACAGCTGAAATGACTAAACCAATGTTGAAGGGTACACAGGGTACGATGGGTAATATAATTGACACACACACACAGGGTACGATGAGGAAGAAACCTAATTGATGTTTGATAATATAATTGAAGAAAGGAAAGAAATAGATGAAAAGGAAAAAGAAGAACTGGCATTCGCTCGGACAACATGGAAAGACATGCGATCGGATAGGTCCTTAATGTCTATAACCAATAGTTCTGTTTTAACTTTGTAAATACTGTACAATAATATATTGTTTCATTAGATGTCATCTTCTAATAATCCACCTCTTTTTTTGAATCCAGAAACCCCCTAGACATAAACAAAAAACGAGCCATGTACCCCATTTTTGTAGTTAGGATTCTACACACACTCACACACACACACACACACACACACACACACGTATATATATATATATATGGGGGCTGCGTGTGGGAGTGTTTGAGATAAGAGAGATAGATCGTAGGTGTGTGTTTTAAACAATGATAATTATTTAGTTTAGTTAAAATATTATCTAATTTTGATTAATTCTTTTTCTAAGAAAATCCTGAGCCTGGATTTCCAATTGGATCAACAATGCTCCCATGTTTGTTTTGCTGTTTAATTTATTTAGAAAATAATTAAGAGTTATATCTTTGTATGACTTTTGTTTATTACATTCATATTGAATTCAGGACAACCACCCATAAAAAAGTAGAATGCACTCTTTTTTTACAAAACCGACGGAAGATGTAGAATCGATCAGCAACTTTGGGTATCAAGTAGTTGTATTCATTTGTTTGTAGCAGTTATATTGCGAGTTTGTGCGCGTCACTGCCATGAGTAAAAAAAAAAAAATAACAACGAACAAACAAAAACATTGCTTTAAAATGTGATGCTCGACTACAGATAAGCACTGAGTAATTAAACTTGTTTATGTGGATGATAATATGAATCATTTCATAGTTTTTGATTGGTTTACGAGGATTAAAGCTGCAATTGATTCGTTAGAAGACGATGAAAGATTAGATCGGCCATTTGTGTATCAAAAAGATGAAAATTTTGAGTTCGTACAACATAATTTCATCGTCAGGGATCCACTCTGACTAGAGAATTCTACAGTGATTCTTTGAATCGGATTTTGAAGCTAATTTGGTATGTGAGACCGGATTTGTGGAAACTAATGCCTCTTGTGCAACAATGTACTAACTCACAAGTCCATCCTTGTGCAGCATATTAAACAATTTATGTTCATAAACATTTCCTATATACCCCTCTTTTGCCCTCCCCTCAGGCTTTTTTTCTTCATTTCGCGATTTGAAGTTGGAGACAAAGGGTCAGTGGTATGGGTCGACCAAGGAGATAGAATATATAGGAACTCTCTAATGTTTGAGTACAGGCTTTACAGAAGTTTAAAGAACCTGTACGCAAGTGAATTGTGGAAATACTGTAGAAAAGTTGTATCAAATAAAAATATATCCTCTAAGTTATATGATCTGTTCGCGATCAGATCTTTTGAATACATTATGTATATGTGTATTCTCAATTCATTAAAATGTTCCAACTTGTTGCATAAATTCATCTGAGCATGACTTAAAAGCGCAGATATGAAATATTTCTTCAAGTAATGTAAATGTTAGTAGAATTTGAAATGAATATTGCAAGTATGCTTTTTCAAGTTCAATTACGTGCCTTTTTACTCCTATAAAGTTTAACAATTTTCACGAAATTATTTGCTTAGCGTTCAATGTTAATAAACTATACTCAAAATGACTATTTAATTCAACTCTATAATTTTATGACACCTATATTGTAATTTTTCATAATATATTTTATATGTTCAATGTAATGAGAATTTTATTTAATTTAAATCTTTACTGGATTTTAATGAGTGTAAATTTTAAAAAAAACTGATAATTTATCATACATAAATGCTACATAATCTGTAATTTCACTTAAAAATTACAAACTTCATAAAGGGATCTATAAATAAGATTAATTGTAATATTTAACTCTATTTAATACATGTTCATTTTTCAGTTCTAGAACATTATATATTTATTTTATTTTTCAGCCTGTATGACATTTAATACATTGGTAGAATCCAAAATCAAAGAGGAAAAAAAATATTTGAAGTAAAAAAGTCAGAAATTTTAAAATATCTTTCTGAGAACTCTTTTTTCAATTGATAATCTTCCTAAATAGCTCAATTAATCATGATCTCATCAAAGAAAAAGAAGATAATCATTTCAAGAAATTATGAAATAAATTCTATTCAAGTTTATGATAGTGGAAGGAAAGTTACATATACTTTGAATTTCTTCATTATAAATTTAGATATTTTTGATATCCTGAAATAGAAAGGAAAAGATAACCATTCATTTTTTCAAAAATATTTTATTTCAACATTTGAGAAAGACTTTAAGTTAAATAAATCATATAAAAATATGCATTTCGCAGCTCTAAAGTATATTAATCACTGAAAAATTCTTATACCGCGATGATATTTTTTCTGTAATGTTTTTATTTCTTTCTCGTAAAAACTTATTCATAAGAAAAAGATACATAATACGTAAAGCTATTATGGAGGTAAAAATGATGCTTTACCTCAGCCGATGAAACAATCTTATAAAACATTCTTATCCAATCTTTTTGAAGCTGTGCTCCAGCAAGATATGTTATCAACGGAAACTGGTTGAAAGAGGAAGAGATGTGCCAAGAATGAGCACAGCATTTTCACATCTTCGATGATTGCCATAGGAATGAGATTGTTTCGTGCGCTATCACATGTTCCGATTCGTCATTACAACGCTGCTCACGTTGACCTCGGCTCAGGAGTAAACCATTTTATTGATTCTCGAGAGTTATGTAACACCTAGTGTATTTAGTAAATATATATATATATATATACGAAAACCTTTTGCAAAAAAATGTAATAAAAATTCTAAACAAAAAAGTAGACAGTTTAAAAGTTTTAAAATATATTTACAAAGGAATTACTTTGAAAGAATAATACAAAATACACGTAATTTTAAAGAACAGATTTCATATTATATTTCCATTCCTACGTAATTTCTGTCAAGTTGCTGGTAAATTAATATATGTAGTGGAGAGCACAAAAACATTCAACTCGTAATCATTTAGTACTAATCTCAAAACTAAATGAGATGCATTTTAATAAACTAAAAGAAATAATTAACCTAAATAATTAACGTAAAACAAATTTTTTTGCATTTGCTTATAATAATCAGAGACTTTCACCAATCTTTAGAGAGTAGCGTCAACTCCTGGGTGGGGGACGTGATTAGCCTTCTCGTCTGAAAATAAGGTAGATAATCATACGAATGCGGAAAAATGAAATCAGATCACAAAAAAAAAAGAAAAAGCAAAAAAGTAAATCTGTATATGACTGATAGAATTTTTTTTAGAATGTAGAATCTTAAATACGACAGTTCCGTTGCATAGATGAACAATGTTTGGAAGCGATAGTTTGTTAAGTAGTATACATAGCATTCAATTCCTTTTAAATTTATTTGCGTAATTATTTTGATGGGAGTTTCAGATTGATTAAATGCTTAAATTTTTAAAAAAATATTTTGCTAATTATTTTAAAAGCTAATTGTCAGCTTGCACAATAAAACTAATCACACAGTAGTGCTCAATTTAATATTAGTTCTTTAAATCTTATTTATTATTTTGTGATATTAAAATTAATATCTGATGCACAGTTTATTTTCACTATTACTTCACATTTTTGTTGATATTTTTCTCCTTTTTTTTAGCTAAACTTTCTTTTATCAATAATACTTTGAATTTTGTATTAAATTCAAAAATTTCCTTAAAAATTTTTAAGACACAATTTAACAGTGAATAGTTACATTTTTAAACCCAATCTAGTGTAATAAATATTATCTTGCGGAACATGCATTATAATTTTGCAATTTGTTTTAAATTTAATAATACTAGTTTACTGAAATAATTGAGCTGAAACTCAAAAAATTGTTTTGTAGTTTACATTTTTTGAAACTATGTACATTAGTACTAAAATAGTATTATACACACACACACACACACACACACACACATATATATATATATATATATATAAATGTGTGTATGTGTGTGTGTGTATGACATTTTGGAAAAGGGATATAGACCATTCAGTTCTAGGATTAATACACCATCGGTATCTTTATATAGATGTCAATGAAAAATTCCATTTTCAAAATTTAGAAAATATATTATTCTCTACTTGTTCTTAAAAGATGATGTTTTGGTTACGAAAAGCAAAGTTTTTGCTAAAAAAATAGTTTTAAATTCTCTGCGAAGGAAAATAACAAAAATAACACATGAATAATTTGGTCTCCAGGATATAGCTACTATGTTGACGATTGTATCAACTCAACATAATTGGATTAAAGTTCTTACTGATATTAGAAACTATGTTAAATACAGTTAAAATTATCAGGTAAACAAAAAAGTTACATCAGAAAATATATGAACTGATACAGTCACTAACAGTGCTGGAAAATCCCTTTAATAAATAGATAATTTATTAAATGGATGTCAATAGATAATACATGTTGTTTCAGTTACTAAAACTCAGTTAAGAAATATTAACTTTCCCATTAAACGATATAAAACAGAGATTTATATAAACTTCTTAAAACAAATTTTTTACCATCGTATACCTGAATTTTTTAAGTGATATATATACTGGTTTTACCAGTTCAAAAGTAAAACATTTCTTAACACGTGATAATTTCATCCACAATTATTAACTAGTACCCACATTGCAGAAATAATTGGATATTTTGTATGTGTAAATAAAATAATATTACCTGCTTAAAATGTGAAAGCTAAAACAAAGCTAAAGACAGAACTGAGCAATATATTATCAAATAAATAAAATAAAATATGAAAAAAGTTTTCTTGAAACATATTTCAAGGGGATGACATTGTCATGTATGAAAAACTTCAATACTCCGGTACACGAAAATTAATGCCTCTTATTCAGGAACCTGTACAGTATTTAGAAAATGTTCAGATGTACTATTTAAAATTGATAGACCCGAAACTCTAATAAAATCTGTACAGAGTTGGTCCCTTTAAAACTGTTAAGGCGTTTTCAACCATATAAATATTTTCAGTTAAATTATCTTCAACATAAACCAAAAACAGAAAGTAAAATAAACAGGAAAAATCATTAAGCAACTTTTAACTGACGAGTTTTGGTCAATCAAGAAGTTTTGAATCTTGAAGTATGTCTTATGAATAGTGATGCTGATAATATAACATATACTGAAAATTAAATACTATTAATGATGTGAGAGAACGTACCAAAAATGTTTTAGAACTGTAAACACAAGTTTAATACATAGATAAGGCGTGTGAGATGGTATAAGTTGTGTAAAATGGATGGATCAAAATTATCTTTTGCTATTTCTAAATGTTATTTGATTGAATAATTTATAAATTGTTGAACATCTTATTATTATTTAATGTTTTATTATATTAGTGTGTTCAAATATTAATATCTCAGAATATATTTTATCTAATACTCGAAATTTTAGAATAATATATAAATGTATACAAAATTGCCTATGATGGCGCTTTTATAGATTTGTAAGATGTCCATTTATTCCATTATATGAGCATGTAAGTTCATTTACCATAAAAATTTGCTCACCAAGAAAGAGTTTACAGAATAAAACGAAACTTTACATACGTAAGTACAACCTTGATGTAAAATATTACAAAGTCAAAGCAAAATCATCATTTACTGTAGGAAAAATAACAAATGAAGGAGGGTTTTAGTTCCTTGTTGGGCCACCTCTAACATAAATGCATGATGTTATAAGGTCAAGCATTGAGGCATACAAGTTTTGTGTGATGTCCTGCAACATCTCATTCCACAGTCGCTGTAAACGCGTCTTTATTTCGACCAAACTCGTAGATTGTCTAACTTGCCATCTTAAATATTCTCGTAAGGTGACAAATCTGTGAATCGAGCTTGCCAGGGAAGGGTGGAAATGTAGCGAAGGTAATCTTGTGAGACCCTAGCTGCGTGTGGGCGAGCATTGTCCTATTAAAAGTTGACTCCTGGGGACCCTGCTATGAGCGGTAACACATATGGTTGAAGAATGCAATGATCGTAACCCCTGGATAGTCAAGGGGCCGTGGATCAATATTAGGGGTGACCGTTTGTCGTAAGAAATAGCAATCCATACCATAATACCATTTGTAGGAGCAAATTATCGCTGTCAGCCAAGGCAGGATTGAGATGTTCGCCATGGGGCCTATACACACGTACACGATTGTCATTACTGCCTAAATTGAATCTGGATTCGTTTCTAAGGACGACCTCATTCCATTCTGTTGCAGTCCAATCCCTTCAAGCACGACACTACACTAATCAGCAGCGATGTTTGGTGGGTGTCAATGACAGTACACGTAATGAAGCATTCTAATCATTACATATATAATCCTTAACATTTCTAATAATTTATCTGCCCAGCATTTCTAAACATTTACATATTTGCCTAACATGTACCTTCATGCCTAGTTTCGTAACAATTCCACTCTTTCTTCTTGGTACTCAAATTCTTATGGCAATGAGTGTACTTTTTGTCATTTCATTTTTGTTAATTTTGAAAAATGATATTTTTCTAGTATTTAAAACAAATAGATAACTAATCTGCTATATATATAATCAAAATATTACTTCATTAGAAATAATAAAATAGTGGATACATATTTAAAAAAAGTGAAAAATAAATTAACTAATTATAATTCCTTAAAATGTTGCGAATACGTACTTATAAGTTTTTTAAGATTCTGAAGAAAAATGGAAATATTTTTTTTAAGAATAAACAAAAGTGAATGAAGAAATTTACATCACCAAATTAGTACGAAAGGAATATGAAGAAACAAATATGAAGAAAGAAAAAAATTCCCATAAAATACACAAAATTGCAATTCTACGCAAGGAACTTTTTTTTTTTTGAAAATAAATGGGAAAAATAATCGAAACCGAAAGATGCACTACAACGTTTAACAATATAAATTATAATTTTTGAATCTGACTGATGAGCTATTTAAAGGTTTTAACTAGTAGAAAAGATCCTTTTTAGGCGTAATAATGAAAATAAAAGAAAGAAATAAACCATGATTCCAAAAGAAATACAATATTTTGAAACACTAAATCTGGCTTATGACAGACAAGCAGGTTTTAATATGCTTTATATACCCAGAAATTATCTACAGAAATATTATAGAACATTGCATTAAGTTCAAAATATTTCAAACACTATAAGTAACCATGCCATTGAAATACTATTAAGAGCAAATTAACAAAATATATAGATAAGTATAAATATCAAAACATTATCCAAAGAAAAATGAAAACAAACAAAATAATATTTAATTAATCAGATTAAATAGGATTAAAAACTTACATAGCAAAAGCATCGTTCGAAACAAAACAAGGTTTTCCTTCTGAGACAATTACCGGATTTACAGTAAATCTTTCCATCAGAGAAAAATAATACTAGTACAGAATTTTTAAGACATTAAGGCAAAAATAGAATTAAATAAAAAAAATATAGAAAAAAAAAAGAAAAATAAGTTAAATTCTAAATTTGAAAATAGAGATAAATATCAAATTATAAAATCAAATTATAAACCATATTATAAAACAATATTTTAAACAAATTTTAAAATGGTAAAATAACTAAACTTCATAATTGTTATTTTTTAAAATTATTTTTCCTAAAATTAAAGGGAAATCCCGAATCAAAACAAAAAATTTCTCACTAACCCAATTCGATAAAAATAACTTACTTTTTATTTACAAGTCTAATATTTCGTAAGATTTTATTACAAATTATATTCCTAAGAATATTTAGTTTTAAAAAATAAAGGAACTTCGGGCACTCTAAAGAAGAATAGGTCCTTTTTAATACACATATTAAAAACATTTTGGTACCTTCTATTTTTAAAAATACATCTAATTATTCGGCTTCATTCATGAAAAAACATTTCCTACATTTAACGAATAAGCACAATACACACACATATATGTGTGTCAATAATGTCAATAATATTTCTATAATGTCTGATATTGTGTATTAATGTATAAGATAAAGCAACGAAATTATTATTAAAAATACATAAAAATAAGAGAACAATTAAAATCTCAAATGAACAATATAGGAAACATTTATAGAACTTTGTAAAAATTGAATAAAAATTGAAATCAAATTAGAAATTAAATGAATAATTTGAATACCCGAAAAACAAAACATGCATATATATATAATCATAAAATATTATAAACTAAAGCTAATAAAAATCAAAACTTAAAACTTAAAATATTTGAACTTTTAAATTACAAGGCCACTAATCAAAATTTTAATTCAGAAATCTGTAATTTTATGCCATGCATTCGAAAGAATTAAAAGAGGATGGTTTGATTTCTTTATAAAGTAATACATAAATGTTTTAAGAATAAAACTTTATTGTTAAGAAAGTAATCAGAAATTATTGTATGAAAACACAAGAAAATTAAATTTTAAATAGTTGCATTTCTTCTTCTTCTTTTTTTTTTTTTTTTTTATCTTTATTACTTAAAACGACGAACAAAAGATTCTTATTATTAATATCAGTCTTATCCCAAACAATTTGCTCGTAAATATTATACATATATATATATATTGCTTTGAATTATATATGACCTTAGAAAACAAATTTTTTGTTATTAAATTTAGTTCATAAAGTCTTATTCTCCATGATGCTCACATCCGGTATCCTAGCCCTTTCTCCCCCACCCCTTTAGAAATCATCAAATTGACTTCCGAAAAGTGAACGTTATCTAGCATCCTTCATGTAACTTCACATTTCGTATGGTATTCGCTCATTACTCGCTTTCTGCGCATCTGAGACACGTTAAGCGTAACAAATGCAGAATTAGTTCCACGAGCAGCGTTCTGTGAAAATTGCGAAATACTTTTCTCTTTTAGTAACAATTTTCTAATTAGATAATTTAATGAAATGTTTCTTGGTTTCCTTCCCCTTACCCCATCACCGAAGAATGATATTATTGAGTGTGAGTGATCAAGTTTCCTTTAACGAACTTGCTTCTTTTTTGATAATTAATAAGGCATAATATCTTTGGTTTGAGATGTCCTTCTTCTGGTTCCAAGAAACTGGTTCGAAATTTTTTTTTTTTTTTTAAGAATTGTGTGATTTTTATCTCATTTTCAAATTACTGCGAGGATATCGTGAAAAATGATCAGTTCTGTGTATTGGAAATTTCAAAGTTTATTTTTGATTGCAAATTCCATTTAAATCACACATATATGATCAATATTATTTAACATGTGATGTCTTCGGGGTGATGTGTTTGATATTGTAAATTTTGATATCACACAACGATTTTAATCCATTATTTTAAGAATTCTAGCCTTGATTGAAAAGTAATGTCTCTAAGGCCATAACTATTTTATTTTTACCCGCCTCTCACATTTCAAAAACTAGAGGTATTCTTTATTCAATACATTATTTCTTTTGAATACATTACCACATATGTGAGCTAACGCATGACTACTTCATGTACATCTATCAACGAAAATGTCTAATTGCCGCATTTGGCACCAGGCATTAATGATAGCTTTCACTAAAAGTTATTTCAAGGTGATCTTTAACTTTTGAGAAGAAGAAATCCTTTCTCGTTGCTCCAAACTTATCCCTGTATGGATGGACGTTATCAAATCAACGACACTTGATAAAAATGGAGCAAATATGTTATATAGATAATACATGTAGCCATCAGAGCAACATGAATTATAAAAATGGGATGACAAACAAAAAAAAGAATAATGACCATGGATGCATTTTTTTTAATCAAGCCTCATAAAAAGTAAAAATTACATATTATCCTTGTTCTCTTCATATGCTTCACAATTATGTTATAGTTCCTGTGTTTTATATAAAGGTTCTTACATCGTTATAAAAAGGGTTTTTTTCCCTGAGAAGGAAACTCAGTTCCCCTTGAACCATTTTTTCCTAAACACATTTAAAAATAAAATTTAGTATACCATTATAATATTTCTGTTCAAGAAATAGATTGCACATAAAATGTAAATGCATTGTTGACGCAAATTTAAGAAAATTTGTAACATTTTCAAAACTTCCCTTCTCCTGTAATTATTAATATTTTTCTAAAAGCTGTTTTTCTAATAACTTCAATGATGTTTTAAACAACTTTAGGTATTAATTTTTTAATAACTTATTTGATTTTGGTGAAAACAATGTAAAATATTAATATGCATGCTGAGGCTCAGCGCAATCATTAATATCCATACATTACTTTTTTAAGGAATTAGTTTTTTTTTGTTAAATGGCTCCATAATTTTGTTACATGTATTATATGAAGGAGTAAGATTTTAATCGTGTAGTGATGTATCGAAAAATCAAAATCTAGGAAAAACCGTCTTAAAATTTACAGCTCTCTGAAAAATAGTTATTATATAATTCAATCAACTTAAAATACAATTTTATATTATTAGCTATAGATTTTTCAAAGAAGTAATAATATTTTGGTACAATTTCAGTTCATAGTTTGATTACATGGCCGCTTTTTTCATAGAACATTATTTGTAATTGACTATTGACAAAAATATAGGAATTTATAAATGTAAGTAATAACGATAATAATAATTAAAATCTCTTTTTAAATTTTCTTCTATGTATAACATAAAAATATTATATTTTTATGAAAATGTATGAGGAATAAGAACACAAATTGTGAAATAGTTAATATTAAGTGTTTTAATTTAAATTCTATACATGTATACATTTTCTAAGCTAAGACCTTGCGTTAGACAAATTTATTTAAAAGTTTACTCTATTATTTTACACATCAGAAGTACTATGCTCTATATGTTACAACATATTATTGTTTTAATTTAATGTTTCTCTTTTAAAAATGTTTTTTCTGTATAAATTTCTATGTATGATGGTATATAGTGTTTTGTCGTAAGTTTATATATATTTCTTTCCAAGATTCTTCAATTACACCAAGTTCCTGAGTGTATTTGTCTTAACCTATACACAAATATATAGGGGTCATTTTGACACTTCGTGATGTTTCTTCATTGAATTCACTAATGATTTTCGATACCCCTTTTTTTCATACGGTCTTTGTGAGCAAACATCTATTTGGGGTTCTTCGACCAAATAACGTTATGTAAGCTTTCATTCGCCTTTTGAGTTCCACTATTGGTAAAAAAATTTTAAAAACATTCTTTACAAGAAAGTCATTGGAAAATATTAAGGCTGTGTTGCAAAATGTTTTTTTATTTGTTAGTGTTTCCACTTGTAACTTGTATGAAACAGGTTATTCTCTCCTCTTAGGTCTTGCTGACTGCTAAAAACACCACCTATTTGACATTTTAAACGATGAGACGTCTTAACCATGAAAATGTTGTGATGCAATGAAACATGTATTGCTTTTTCCATGGCAAGAGCACTTCCTTCGTTTTTTATATAGCTTTCTGATAATGTGAAATTAATTTCTGTTTCTTTCAAAGTGTCATTACCGTTTAATTCTAAAGAGGTACCTCGAGCTGTGATACTTGAAAACATTCCGTAGTGTTTTATCTACCCTTTTACTAACGTGACGTGGTTTATACATTACTTTATTGTTTTTTTGTTCTGAAACTAACCACATAGATATTTCTGTCAGTTAGATAAATGAAACATTTGCAATCCTTATCAGAAAATAATGTGGATTAACAATGATTGAATCATTCCCACAGAATCAATACTGCTTCTATTTCCATCGAGACAGATCAAATTTGATTGATATCACACTCATACTTCTATCCATACTTCATATTCTATATTTGAACTGCCAAGTTCACTTATTGCAACAGAACAATGATAACATATTTTGCATATAACTTCAGATTTATTGACATAGCATATAAGTATATTGATAATACAGCCAATTTTAAGAAATATGTATGTCCCCGAACTAATCAAGTACCATAAAAAACATTTATATCGACAAATGGAACATCAGCAGGCGCTTCATATGCATTTTGTACATCTTTGGTTAGTTTTTTCGTTACTATCATTGATCTTGAGAAGTTTTGTTCATTTACAAGGTATCTTCGGTGAAAACGGCAAGATATTCCTGTCCACACAACATTTTTCGAAGGCCGAATAGCCCTTTTAATGTTAAAGAACAAATGCGTGACTAGTAAATTGATACCAAAAATAGTTCTGGGCTGTCTTTCAATAGTTGTTTCTATAGCATAAACACTTGAAATATAATAAACGCAGGTTAAATTCAATGCGCAGAAAAATTCTAAATTTTTCTCAAATTCAAGATTAAAAAATATTGTGGTACATTCTGAGTATTATCAGTCTGACAAATATTTTAATGATATATGTAAATTTCCAATAAGGAAATTTCCAGATCAGAATATACAGCCTTTCCAACATTTAATAATTGCTCAATTCTGATGTTAGGAACTGCAGGTGTTTACCGCGAGTAGTATTAGATAAATTATCAGTATCATTACAGCAACGTTTATTTAGCGTTTGGGTAGAATGATATCACCAGTCTTACACGGGACATTTTACATTACATTTTCCTTTATTAAAAGGAATAAATGCAAAACCTTCCACCAGATTCAACTCTAACAATAATGAAAGGAAATCTTGATATTATATATTGTTTTCTTTTCAATATAAAACGTATTTGAAATACC
Organism: Nephila pilipes; assembly: GCA_019974015.1. Classification (NCBI taxonomy): domain Eukaryota; kingdom Metazoa; phylum Arthropoda; class Arachnida; order Araneae; family Nephilidae; genus Nephila; species Nephila pilipes. Next base: position 67,712 of record BMAW01053527.1, on the reverse strand, counting down.
TTAATATCTATTCTTGAAACAAAATACGAGATATCAAAATTAAATCCCTTGCAAAAAAAAATCATGTTCCCTAAAATCAATAAAACGTTACGATTATGTTAAAGATAAAACAAAATTTGTTTTCGAAAAGTTATGGTAAAGAAAACAGTACAAAGTTAATGACATCTTTAGACTTCTCTAAAAATTAGGCGTGTGTCAATGCCCAAATTTTTTATTTATATTTTTAAATTTCTCTTTTTGCAACTTCTAGTTTTTGTAATAACATATCAGTTGAAAGATAATAATTCAAACATATTACTAAAGAAAAACTTCCTAAAATGATTTTTTGGGCATTTTGGATATACCGAATCTCCTTAATAATTACAATTCATAGTAACGCAATTTTCTTGAATAATTTAAGTTTAAATATGTTAATTTTAGTTATATAAGTAAGTATATTTGATCATGCATAATTATTCTTAAGTTAAAGAAAATGCAATTGTACGTTGAAATGTGCTAAATATTATCATGTCGAATCGAAAAAAATATTCTTAGTAATATTTACAGCATTTGCTACTATATATTTTTTTCAAAATGAGTTCTATATTTTTACGGGTGTTTAAAAAGAATGTTATTAACAATTTTACGGATTTTTTGAAACAGTTACCAATAACGTATTTAACATTGATGCCATGTATTACATGTACATTTTGTAAAATGATACATATGAATTAAGCTTTTAATACACATTAAAACCTTAATGTGTACGATTTTTAAGAAAGAAAACGAAAGAACTGACAATTTTTCGAATTTTTGATTTTTGGGTAAACGATTAATAATAAAATAACATGTAAAATGATTTAGACAACGAATTAAGATATAGATCTATCTGTAGTCTTCAAAAATGTTTAGCCTAAGACCAGTTTCTCTCAATTGTTAACATTATCATGAATTATGGTGAATCTAAAATTACAAAACTAATCCCAAAATACATCATCATGTAATGCCAACGGGAATCAGGTGTAGATCTCTCACGAGCAACTTTATTCGCAAATAATCTAATCTCTGAAGCACATGCAATATCCTATAAATAACATTAAGATAGTTTTCTCGGTACCTCGCTGATACGCCTGAAACAACAATTTCCTAACAAACTGTAAACACGCACTTAGCGGAGAAAAGTATTTATGCTCAACTATCAGCGGATTACACCATCTCGGCATATTCCAAAATGTAAACACAATTCCCACTTTTATGAAGCCAGAAGCACCAGTCTCGTGTATAACAAGATTGGAGATATGACTTCACCTCTCATCACCTTCTAAGCTTTAAAATAATCGCTACTCGAAGAAAGGGATTTCTTACCTCATGAAATATTAATCCATTCCATTTTCAACCTGACTGCTCGCTATAAAGCAAGTAAGATTTGGTGGATGAGCACATTCATTATCAGCAGAACGATTACGTAAAATCTGGAACGGTTCTGGCCACAGTAACCGAATGGTCATGGCCGTGTAATTGAGGCCGACGTTGTTTCGAGCAAGTGGAGTCTTTCATGGAATCAAGACTCGAACACAAGAGGTTTGAGTTTTGATTCCATTAAAGACACGTTGCGTAGCAGAATTGATAAACGTTACCACTTTTGACGCTTCAAATCTTCCTATTGGCATGGTGAGGGAGTTTCAAGAGAGGGTGTCACTTCTGATGTCGTTACGTCATTTGACCGAGCTTCAAAACTATGAGTTGCTTCGTGAGTAACGTTAATAAATAATTATGTATTTCTCTTCTTTTTTTTGTTATTTTGCTGGAGTTAACCCGATAATATTTTACAAATTAAATAAATTTTTCCTAATTATACATCATAAAAGAGAATTGGCTTAGTAATTTTTGGAAATGTTTGCTTAGATAATTTTTTATGAAACTCTACCTTTAACTGCTAAAATAAATGAAAAATTTGTAAGACTATTGTTAAGAGAGGAAATAAATTATTTTAATATATTTTTATACTAAGAGAATGAAAAATATTATAGTTTCATTAAAGACAATAATTTTTAAGCCATTTTAAGCTGTGGGAGTACTATATGTGTTCCTTTTTATTCGAAAACTATTTAAAAAATCGTCATGTTTGGATTGTTGTTTTAAGTCTACTGTTTGTTATTTAAATATTAGTCAAGTCAATAAATAATTTTCGATTTCGATTAGATATTTATTTTGATTTTATCAAATAATAAAGTAGTATTAATTTTTTATGCATTTTCCACTATTATGTATGACTTTCAAATATCTTTTGGCAGCTTATCAATTCCTTACTTGTAATATGTGGGTAGTTTGGACTGAAAGACATTTTCGACAGCTAGGCTGTCTTGCTCTACAGAATTGAAGGTATTTCATTAAAAAAAAGTTTTTTGATTAAAAAAAATGTAGTAATCATTCAGGTCAATGTACGGTTAATACGGTGAGTATGGTATAACAGACCAACCAAATTCAAGATCTTTTTTCCTAAATCATTAAATGAATGATGTTTTTTGCTATTAACAAGTGCAGGAAGTTTTTGATAGAACTTTTCTGTCACTATTTATAATTTCTGTACGTACGTATCCGCAGTTATCGTTACATTTGACATCAACAACTGTTAGTGAATTACCTAGAAATATTTACATTGCACAAAATGTTTTTTTCGGGAATGTTTGCTTTCGAATTTAGTAGATATAGGTGATTCTTATTCAAGCCCCTATTTTTAGAGGACGATATTGTCAAAAGCAAATCATTTTCCATTGCCTGTTGTATACTTGTTTAAAACATGCTTGACTAAAACCCAGGAGCAGAATTGTGACGACTGCATTCGATTTTCTTTCTTCCATTCATTGAGATTATAAAACGCCCATAACAGGTCAATTGAAAAGTCCCCGACCAACCATAATAAAACACATTGTTTTGGCAAAATTAGTTTTTTTATTTGACTTAATTCCCTTCAAGGGTGAAACACTGATTATAGCAACCCTCCAACTTTTCGATACCATTTTTGTAGTACGATTTGTCCTTTGCTTCAAAATAGGCCTCAGTTGCGGCGATCACCTCTTCATTCGACGAAATTTTCTTCCCAGCGAGCATTCTTTTGAGATCTGAGAACAGGAAATAGTCGCTGGGGGGCAGATCTGGAGAATACGGTGGATGAATAAGCAATTCGAAGCCCAATTCATGGGATTTTTGTCATCGTTTTTACTGACTTGTGACACGGTGCATTGTCTTGGTGAAGCAGCACTTTCTTTTTCTTCAAATGCGGCCGTTTTTCGGCGATTTCGTCCTTCAAACGGTCCAATAACGCTATGTAATAGTCGCTGTTGATAGTCCTTCCTTTTTCAAGGTAGTCAATGAAAATTATTCCATGTGCATCCCAAAATACAGACAACATAATCTTGCCACCCGATTGTTGCGTTTCCCCACGCTTTGGAGCGGGTTCATCGTGTACAGTCCACTCGGACACATATCGACGCAAAAACTCGGGTTTATTACGCTTGATAATCTTCAAACACTACTCCGAATCATCAACTCGTCGTTGTTTTGGGTCAAAAGTGAGCTCGCGCGGCACCCACTTTGCACAGAGCTTTCTCATACCCAAATATTCGTGAATGATATGATGTACACGTTCAGTTGATAGCTTTAGAGTGTCTGCTATTTCATTCCATTTCAATTTACGGTCATTCAAAATCATTTTGTGGATTTTTTTAATGTTTTCGTCGGTAACAACCTCTTTTGGGCGTCCACTGCGTTCACCGTCATCGGTGCTCATTTCACCACGTCTAAACTTAGCATACCAATCCTTGATGGTTGATTTTCCTGGGGCAGAGTCCGGAAACTCGGCATCAAGCCAAGTTTTTGCTTCAACTGTATTTTTTCCCTTCAAAAAGCAATATTTTATCAACACGCGAAATTCCTTTTTATCCATTTTTTTCACAATAACAAAAGTTGCTTCACTCAAAATGCGATAATTCAGAAACTAAAGATCCAACAGCTGTCAAATTTATACACGCATCTTTTGAGGGTTAGGGCTAACTAAAAAACATATGGATTTAATTCTAGTAGCACCATCTATGTGTCAGGCCGGGCATTTTTCAACTGACCTGTTTTTCTTAATTTATTGATTTTTCACTAATTTCTCCAGGTGTTTTTAAACAGTGGATTCTAATGTATTCTACCTTTTGGGCTACATCTCTTGTTGAATGACGTAGAATTTGCTCCAATATTGCCTTTAAAATGTTGTCGTCAAGCTCAAAAGAACGTTTCACCCTCGGTTCCTCTTTTAAGACCTTATCATCAGAACAGAATTTGGCAAACCAATTTTTAAAAGCATTATTGTCTATTAGTCTTTTTCAGTTCACACTGCATATTTTTCCAGCTGCCCCCTCGAACTATTGCCTTTTTTAAATTCCTAAAGCCTCATTTGACAAATATGCCCTTTACCATTTTCCACTTAAGGAGTTGGCTATAACGATTTAATATAACGTATACCTTCAAATGAGTTGAAAAAAACTAAATTAATTCTTATCTATTTAGTGAAAGCAAATACTCATTTGTCCAAATAATCCATAGTGGGTTAATATGAATAATTGATTCTTTATAGCTGCATTAATAGTTGTCTATTATTAGACTTAAAAGATTTGAACTCGATATGAATATTGACGTGACCTTTCAAAAGCCTATCTTACAATAGCGTTTGGTTTAAGATACCAGATAATTTTTTAGTGAGACATTTAATTCATAAGGAATATGCTTAAATATACTCAAAACTCGAAATTAAACCCTTTTGCAAAAAATACTATACGTTAAGATACTTATATAATTTCAAGATTCGAAGCGGAATAATTTTATGTAGTTTTACTTTGATTTACAGAGAAGGTGTAAAGATAAGTGAATAAAATGAATTTTAGAGCAAAGACGAATATTTCCCCTAAGTTTACTTGTGCGCTATTTTATAAGAAATATTTAACTTGAATTATGTATTGAACCTTTCGTCTCGTACAAATTCATAAATTATAATAAGAAATTAATAGGTTCATTATTACCCCTTGCGCAACGAACAAATAGCATTTCTATTAAAAGTCAGATTACAGATAAATTATTTTGTGATGTGTAATACTTTAAAATTTGAATACATGTCTTCTCAAATTGATTTATTCTGTAAAATGGTGTTAGAAAAGGAAACCTCTAAAACTTAGAAAGTCTCCCCTTGCATATGAACAAATAACATTTCAATTAAAGATTTTTTTTGCAAGACAAAAAGAAATAAAATAAAAATGGTGTCAAACTTGTCACCATATGGCTATCTATTGTTAGAATTAATTTTTTTGATGTTCTGTGTAGAAATGAATATATTTCTCACACTCTTTATAATTTTTGTTGTCTTCATAAAATTCGAATTCATCCATGAATAATGAAATAGGTTTGTATCAACTAAAGAGCTTACTTTTTTGAAAATAAATTTCAATTACATCGAAAGTGTCGAATGTTGTTCCTGATGTGAGAAAAAGAACGCGTTGTATCATCTACGCAAATGTGACTCCCAAATGACATTCTTTTCTCTTAATTGTTCCAGATCTTAAATAGCTCTTAATTGTCTTAGAAGGCTTGAGACAATACTTTACTATTTCCTTAAATTGAGCTTTATTTATTATTTAAAGAAGTTTATAATTTGGATTAAGGCTGACTTTGGAAGTAGTCGAATTAATCGGCTTGAAGTAGGAATGCACAGATATTTTATAGTTTATTTGAAAGTAGTGTTATCATATTATTGCAAAAAAGTACGACTTCACGAATCAGGCCATAAGTGATGTAGGAGGTCAAAAATCAAAAGGTGTTTGCCTCTGATTCTGAAATGTTTATACTAGTAAGCGATAATTCTTTTTCTTTAATATTTATTTTCTTTGAATATGTAATTGTAAAAAAGTGAAGGATTGGAAGACTTATTTAGCTAAATTTGAATCATGAATTTTAAACACTGCCACCTTTTAGTAATGAAAATTACATAAATGTAGTTGGAGCTTCATTCTTCTAAATTTTCATGAATTTGCTTTAAGTGAAGCTTTGTAGTGTAAATTACTCATTTCATTTAAAATGTTTTAATAAAAAATTAACAAAATTTCTAAGCCTGTTGATAATTTTGTTACTAATTTGTGATCGTTATAAGTGTTTCAGAAATTAAGTTACTTTTAATAAGGAAGATATTTTCAAAATATAATGTTGACACTTTTCAAACATATTTGTATGAATAGACAAGGGAAACCTGAAAAATGGCATGACAAGGTATTTATTTTCTAATTAGTGAAATAATACTCTAAAGAATTCTTCCTTGCCCTGAGGGCTTGGAGGATATTAGAGTTTGGTTAAATCATGAGACTGAAAAATTATGTTAACATTTAAACATTTTGAGTGTCAATATAAAATAAAATTTATTTGTCCGCATCTGTATAAATAAGAGTACGATTTGAGAGAGTAAAATAAATTTATTACATATAGACAAATGGTATAACTTTGCTACGTAATGAGGAACTAGTTTTAAGAAATAATATTTCATTATTTATTATGAATTCTGTGTCAAATGAAGGTATATGTTATATCATTTTTTTCGGTAAATATCTTAAAATTGTATCTTTTGATAAATAATATATATATATTATAGATTTTTTTTAAAAAAAAGTTGCATTAAATAATATATATGATTTATGTATTGAAAGAGTATTTTAGAATTCAGTACTAAATAAAACTTTTTCATTAAGATAAGATGTTTGACTAAAAAGTTTAGCAATTAGTGAATTTCTTTAGTTTAGTTTTTATTAACGTCGCACTAGAAGCAACATGAGGACTATTGGAGATGGACCTCGTTATTCTGAACTACGGTCAAATGACGAGGACGACACCTGAGTAGGAATCCCCCCTCTCCTAACTTCCACACTTCGCCTACGAGAGGACTTTGGATCCCGACAGATTTGAAGTGCATCAGCCCCGACTACATGGCTGGTCTTTAGAAGCCAAGGATAGAACCCGTGACTAAACGAAAACCGCCGGCCACGAATCCGAAGCCATGAACTCTAGACTGCCGCGGCCGCTAGTGAATTTCTAATTCCTAAGCTTATGCAAATAATCACATAATACCAATCAAAAGTTAAATGTATAATTTTTAGAGAACACGGTATCCTGTGCGTGAACAAAATGTTTTGTTTAGATATTTATAATAAAACGCTTATATGCATCATATTTGAGCACACATAAGATATACATTTTAAGAGAAAGACTTCATTTTTAAGCATGTAATTATTTTAAAAAAATTATTTGTTCAAAATATTTCAAAATTTTAAAATCTATATTTCTTTTACATATTTTAACGTTTTCTAAATAATTTTGATAAATATTTTTTGCTCGTATTTTAGAAGAGTTTTTCACAATTGTATGAATGTATTTGGTTGTATTAATATTATTTGTATTTCTACTCTTTTTGTTTTCCTCTCAGGCACTATACAAAAAAGCAAAAATCTTTTATATTTACTTTAATGGATTTTTAAAAATGTAACTATAAATCTAATTCCTTATTCCATGTACCTAATTCTTACATGTTATACAAAACAACCAGAAAAATTTCAAAGCTTTACATTGATTACAAAAATGCCATAGTTTTTTTTAAAGGCGTAGTTATCACGAAAAATAAAATGCTGAGACAACCCAGCTTAAATCTTAGAAAGTCAATATAATAATTGAGAGAACTAAAATATAGAATTCACTCTTATATATGTTATAACATAGTTTATATTAAGTATATAAAAACAATATACATTCTAAAATATCATATATTAGAAAATAAATATGTTAAAATGAAATAGAATGATAGATAACAACATGTTTCAATTGCACTACCTATTTATCACTGGATGTATAAAATTTGATTTTAAATTTTATGATACCATTCATTACAATTTTGTTTAAAAATTATTGTTAGAAAACAATTATTGTTATAAATCGGTTTTGAATATTAAAAAAATGCAAAGTACAAACGCAATAACATTTATTTCTCGTGAATATATATATAAATGGATTAATTCACTTTTCTTCTAGTTAAAGCATCAATCTTAGTATTGCTAGCCAAAATAAATAAATTAGCCCTTTTTAATTCTCCATGGTATTGTCTACAAAAGATGCAAACATCATATATTCAAGTTTTGGTTTTCGCTTTGGCACTCCGTTAAATGAATTAAATAACTTGCTAAATATCGTAGCTAAATCGACAAATTGATTCATACGTATTTAGAAATGTCACTCAATTAAAGTAAGGCAATAGAGAAAATTTCTGTATTTTGGTTATTTTTAGGGTACTGTGTTCCCATATGAAAGGTAACAGTATCTTAAGACTTTGTTAATATTATTATTATATAGCATTTTTTATAGCAATTTCGTTCTCACTATTTCAAGTCTTTTTCGGTCTTATGAGTGAAAATAGTTATCCACCTTTTCATATGCCTTCACTTCTTTCTTCAGGAAAGAAAAACTTGACATTATTCTTCGAAACAACACTGTAACCGTTACTTCCAGAGTGATACAGAGTTTTCGCCACTAATTTGTGGCCAACGTGACAAGCATCGTAACAACATATCATAACGTGATAACACGAACATTCCTGGCTCTGACAGTCTTCAATGTAGCGGAGGAGCTGCTCATCACAGAAGTTCTGCTTTAACTTTACAACATATTTTACCTCCTAAGTGATATCCTACTTGCCCTATTTAAATAAGTTCTCTGAGAAAGATGAAGTGTTTTTCATTGAAATGTTTTACAAGATTGCTCCGACTGAATCTTATTTTTTGCTGAGTAAACAGTCTATTTTATTTAATTTTTCATACAGTTTTCCTCAGATAGATGATCGAAGAATCTGAAGCTTTCTCTTCTACAGCAGTTATTTCTATGCATAACATTATAATACATTAAAGTAGTAAAGCACAATGATTTTCTAAGCATAATTAAAATTAGTATCTTCCTAGAAGAAATCTTAAAAGGTTATTTCAAAGATTGTTTTTCTTTTTCCATGAGCGAAACTTTGAATGAATCAGTAACAGTTCACATTTATTAAAGAGAATTTTCTTATAAATTTCCGTCTGCCTTCCAAAATGCTTAGACTTATGAATTCACATTTTTCTCCATTTTTTTCTTACAGAAAACGTACTATCCTTTTGCGTTATGGAGATTCTGATATTTCGTACTCTTTGAGAAAAGTTTAATATTCTAAAATTAAATTTCCTCAGAAAATTCCTTTTCAGAATTTTTATACAAAATATTTTAAATCCGATTGATGTATGGAAATGATTTTAAATTTAGAAGTATAAAACTACCATTCTGTATAGCTAAATGTTATAAAATAAAATAAAAAGTCAGAATTCGGAATCTATATATATTTTTAGAGATGTGATACATAGACGTGACGGAAAAATAACTTAAAATAATTGTGAATTAAAATCACAATGTATACGTTTCATGATTTATATTTTATATAATACACTATTTGCATAAGATAATTTTCAATATGTATCTAAATTATGAAAGGCAACATCTGGAAATTATATTTCATCTAATTAAAATTAGAACTTAATACACAATTAATAAGAATTAAAAAACTATTATATTAAAGTGTTTTTATCAAAGTAAAGGTAATATAATACACGAAACTAAGGAAACCTAGCATAATAGTATATAATATATATTTGGTAATCTTTATAAATAATGAATTACAGTAAATGTTAAGTAAAAGTTCGCTTTTTTTTATTTCAACTATAAAAAATTAATCTTAAAAACATTCCTCTCACAAATGTTTTGTTTTGAAAATTATTAATAGTAATGCTTAACTCATTAAAGTTTTAATAAATTATAATTGCATTTCCTAGGAAAATAATTTTTTATCTGTTTCAAAATACATGATTTCATTATCAGGAAAATGGTTAACATTAATCAAACACGAATTCCATTGTTAAATACTGATTAATTTTACTTATCACTTTTGAATAAAACTTATATAATAAATATATATATATATATATATATCACGAGGAAAATTACTCTTAAACTAAAATACCCCTTCAGGCATTTTCGTACATTTTCATGAGAAGGGGTGAATGGACGAGAATGGTGTAATATCATGAACAGAAAATATATAGCAGAAGTGACCAAATACACTAAGCAATCAACACAGTTTGCTTGTGAGGGATATATTTTCCAACTTTTAGACATCTCTCTTAATAAACCATTCAAAAATCACATACGAGAACAATGGAATGATTAGATAATGAGTGACGAAAAGTCATGTAAAAGGTGGACCTATGAAGGGTGTGTCACTTGATATGATGTTTGGTCAAATTATCAGAAACAATGAAAGTGGAAACAGGGATAAAATTCTTCAAAAATGTAGGATTTCTAATGTTACGGATGAAAATGAAGCCCTTTTGATACAGAATATTGATGACGAAGTGAAATTTGACCCTCTAAGTACAGAATGGGACCTATATAACGAGCTTTTCTACAATGAAAGTGAGAAATGTACGGGGGAAGCAAATTGTGCCTTAGGTGATGAATGCGAGGAATTGCTGATTTTAAATACATTAGTACGTTATTTTTCTTGTTTTACGATTGTTTAAATTCATGTACATTTCAACCATTTTTTTTTTTGTATTTGTCCTGTATGACGACTGGGGATTTTGGTTTTTTTTTATGATTCAACTGATACTTGGTTTTTCCACAATCATAAACAAGTGGTCTCAAATTTTTATAGTCCTTTTTACACTTGATTTTACTCATGAAAGACCCATCGAAAATTTTATCTTTTATAAGTGGGAATAGCCATTTCATGAGGAATAGTCTCTTTCTCAATCTTTGTAGTTGCTCTCCATCTGTCCAGGCGATACTGTTAAATATGAAGACCGCCAAGATTTTAATACACTACTCATTCACCCTCGACACTTTATACACAAACACAGGGACACATTAACACACACACATGACAAACACAATACACCTACATCTCTGTAAACGAATAACTTCAACATCGGGACAACATTTCATCCTCCTTCAGGTATGTAGTTGTTAAATTTAGTTGTTCGCTTAAGCAAACTAATAAATGCATCAAGTTAGAATCCTTTCATTTGAGTCTTGTTCTAAACCTTTATTCTATTTCTCTTATGATCGGGGACTCTTCGTTTCAATATGCGATCAATTCATTCGGCCTTGTTTAATTAATAACATTTTTCTCAAATTTCTTACAAATCTTGCAGAAATACGACAAGGTATTTGTCTTTCCCTTGTCTACCGACAAAAGAAAAGCGTGTTTACGGCTTGAGTTCTATTAATTCACCTGCGTTTTGCTGTCCTCGTCTCTCCCGCCCATCCGGGGAATGAAACAAATCTCCTTGTATCATCATCAACTCCTGCAATTCTTTGGTTGCTGATCTTTGATCAAAGACGCAAAAAAAGGGCTTTCTTATAATAGTGATTTATACTCACCGAGAGGGAAGAGGGAAATCAACTTCTCCCCACATTTATTAATTAAGTAAATTATTTATCTTGTTTCTGTTTAGTATATTTATTAATTAGATTAATGCATGTCTACGTCAGATTTAAGATATAAAGTAAAAAAAAATGAATGAAAGTTAGACATGAAGGTTTCATTTTACAAACTTAGTCTATTTCCACTGGAAAATGGGCCTAGTAAGGATTGGTGAAAATGCATCTCTTTCTTTAAGAAAAAATATCTAACCATCATTATAGAGGATGTTGGCTTAACGTGGAGAAATTGATTTGGGACTTAACATAATACATGTCCTAGTTTTTTTAGTTTTCTTAGGTAAAAACTGTATTTTATATTATAATCTGTCAAATGTAAATTTTATTAACCCAGCTGGCTCTAATTTTAGCTATGCATCTGAAACTGAAATATTTGTAAATATTTTGATGAAGTAAGAAATAACTATTTGAATTCTTAATCTATCTTGTACTGGTATGTGGTCTTCCTCAAATTCTTGGAGTAAATAAGTTAGGTAAAACTATATTAATATATATTAGAAAAAATTATCAAATTTGTACATTAAACTAAAAGCTTAAGTAATAACTAAATATCAACAAATACGTAACATTTCTAGTAATATTCGAAGAAATTAATTGAAGAATGAAACACAATTACAACTGAGCACAATTCAGGATATAAAATTGTACAAACACTGTTTCGAGTACAAGTTCCTTATATTCCTTCTTTTATTTTAAGTATACACAACTCTTTTTTACACAGTAGATACGTTCCTTACAAAATCATGCAAAAAATCGTATACAAAAATATGTGCGACGTATGGTAAATTTGGGGATATGTTCTACAACATTAAAAATTCATTTACGACGAAAAAACTCTAAATATTTTCACAAAAAACCGTGCAAAATATAAGAAGTAAATTCATATTGCATATTTATTAAACAAAAACAATATATTTATGTTACAAAAAAAATAGTGTACTGTGAAAATTTGGTCCATAGGTACGTACAACATATTAAAATTCAAATTGAAGTTAGGAATAAAACTGCTAATTAACAACTATTCATCGCTACTTGATAAAAAAAAAAGCGCGCACATTTATTACAAACTGGATAAAAAATGCTATCATCAGTACATGCGTCTGATATGTCTGGCACAACTGTCAACTTTGATCCAAATGAAGAATTTTGTTCGTTATTAACTATCTCTGTTGGTGTTTTTTGCTGTTACAGAGTCTGTTATTAGTGGGTTTTTTTCGGTTTCTTAAGTTTCTTACATAATTCTTGATATCCTTCTTCACAAAACTTAAGATTACGTAGAAATTTTAATGCACGCTCTATGTCAAGATCATGAGTAAAAAATGTTGTTCTCTACTTGTACAAATTTCAAGCCCCCTCGAAGCAGCAACACGAATTTAATAGCAAAAAGATTTCTATTAACACCCGATCGTGATGTAGTTTTGAACAGCACTTATGTTAAGTGACGAAAACAGCATCCTTAGTAGCCTTTCACTCTCCAGATTTCCACACAATACCAAATTCAAGACCTTGATCTCATATGGACTGAACATCAATCAGCTCAGCTATACGAGAAGTTCATTGCGTAAACAAGTTTCGTACCCACGACTTGCATAAAACAGAACTGGCCAATAGCTTATGACCATGACAACTCAGCTGCTAGCACCTATGACATCAAATAGTCAATTAAGTGACAAAGACTAGAAGTTCTGCAAGAATTTTGAACTTATTTTGTATGACAAGTATGAAGGGCTTAGGAGTTTGTAACAGGTTCTCATACGTTATTCCGTTCATTTAACCTTAAGAAGTTATTTTTTATGTTATTTGTAATAAGAACCTTGTCTTGTAAATAAGCCATTACTGAAATGAATTAGCATTATTATATATTTAATTAAAGGGAATCTGAGAAGATGATAGTTAAGATAAAGAAATTGTGTGTGGACGTGTTCTTATGCTGTGAGAGAATTTAAGTTTACACAAACATTATGTGCTCAAATCATTGGTGCCAAGAGGTTATTTAACTGTCGAATAAATGAGATTGGAATTAGATCCAATTCAGAAACAATTTAAGAGTTTATTCCTTATTTAGATCAAATTTAAGTTAATTTCTGAATTACCGGATCTACTTTTCAATTGTTCAGGTTTGTAGAATTATCTGGCAATCTTTAGTCGAATATCCAAGGGCAATTTTACATTCGCCATGCCAGTAATGGTTTTTATTTCGAGGATAAGAATAAAACAGCCTAAAGATTTGTCTGTATGATGTTTTAATTGACTTATGACTTAGTGACTTTTCAATGGATCAAATTCTAAGTAATAAAGCCAAGTGTCACATGTTAATCGACTCTTATTAATGACATTTAATAAAATAAAAAACGAACAAAAAATAAATAAAAAAATAATTAATAATTTAGATATTAGAAAAAACTATAGCATTAACCCTTTCGCTACCGGAAGAAGAAAAAAGAAGTGCTTCGCTTGGCCCGTGGCTTCTTTCCGCGGAGTGACACCCTGGGCCAAGACGATTTTAGATATTCCTCTGAAATCGACTATTTATTAAAATATTTTGGTACTTACATATGTATTATTTAAAATGCATTAAAATAATATATACAAAAGAAAAAAAAGATTTAATCGAAAATTGAATGTTTTATATATAAAATTACATAAAAAAATCATACTTTCAAAAAAATATATTTATATATGTTACATAAATTTCATAGTGTAATGATGTACCATTATATGGAATATATAGATATAAAAAATAAATCTTATTTTGCTGTATGGTATATTTATAAAAAAAAATTCAATGCACAGTGCAACGTCATATATCTTATACGCATATTTTGATGCTTCACGCAAGATTTTGAACAAAGGACACATCTTAGACCCCACCTTTTTTTTTTTACTTTAATGTCTATGTACAGATTTGGTTTATTTTCTCTAATATTGTGACATTGGGCTATTCGCGGTTTCTCTTCACTAACTTTGGGGACTTTCAATTGAGATTGATTGCTTTCACTAAACAACCTTTGCCCAACCAAAAATGAAACGTGATGAAGAACATTAATATGTAAAGCAGTTAGGAATGAAGTGAAGCGGTTAAATTGAGAATTATATAAACTCCATCTGAAGGAGTAGAGTATCTGAAGGAGGATCAGAGAGGCGTTGTAGTGAGAGGAGGTGAAGTCTAAGTGCTATGTAAGAGGAAGGTGGAAGTATAGACTAGTATTGAGGTTCCGAGTATAGATTACTCGGATAAAGATTCGATATAGTATTCTCTGCAGTTGTTCCAGATTCGGAGTTGCAGTTGATAAAAGATATTGGTAAGAGGCTGTTAGATTATTATTGGTGGGTTGAATTAAAGTGATAGAAAATTAACCTGGAGAGCATAATTATTGATGTCATAGTAAATATATACTAATAAATTGTGAAAGTTGTTTTGGTGGTTCTGTAATTATTGGTGTCTTAGTATTCAATATTTGAAATTAGTGATGGCACAAGATAACGCCCGGGTCGATCGGGTGTTACAACATTACTGTTAGATTCATTTATTATTTCGCAAAACTCAGTATCAGATAAATACTTTCTTTTCGTCATAACTGTTGCTACAAATAAAAACCGACCGAATGAAATGAACAGCTGAGAACATCTGCTACCAAAAGCCCCAACCCCCATAAAGGGCCATAAATTCTCCTTCGAACTTCTAAGAAACAAGCAAGAAAGAAAAAATCAAACCGAAAGCTTAAATCATGTCATTACATTTAAAGAACCGCGCCGCAACACGTGCTTTTAACAATTACCCCCCTCTTGGTAACCAGAAGTGAAATCCAAGCCCATATCACCAAGGTCAACACTCCAAATAACCTATCTATATAGATTTTGCCGTATTGTAACGCTATATAGTAACATTATAAAAATCAAATAAAATGTTCTCATCGAGCGTATCTCTATTGATACGCTGGACCGTAGAAGACACTCATACAGCGTATTGCCCGTGATACGCTGGGCACAGGAGCGCCAACACGAACGTATTGCCTGTGATACGCTGGGAGAGAACGGGTTAAGGTAAATAAATTTTGAGATAGAAAAATGCGACTGCATCAAGTGTAATGAAAATATAACATTCAATTATATATATACATAGAAAAGTAGGTAGGTAGATAGATAGACAGTAGGTAGGTAGGTAGATAGGAAGATAGGTAGATAGATAGTATGTAGGTAGAAAGAAAGAAAGAAAACAAAATGCGATTCTTGAGTCTAAGTATTTGGAAAAAAATCCAGCCCATTTGTAAAGAAAATTTTATTTTTGTTGATGGTATTTTATGTCATTAAATCATAGTTACATACGTAGTAAATATAGTAAACAGACATCACTTAAGAGTGTGGAGTTGTGGTGTTTGAAGCAGATAGAAAGGAAAGAGAAAAGATAGTGGTAAAGATTGCGTCAGCTTTTATACGCCTGAGGTTCGAGAAGTGAAAACCCACGTAGCGTATTCTCGTAATTTAAAAGATGATAGACACAATTATGATGTGATGCGTTTGCTGGAAGATTAATTAGAATAGATTACCAAAGTATATTATTGGGATAAAGTAAGAAACAGTTATAAAATGAAGAAAATGATGTACTTAAGTAGGACTCCTCATCATATATATATATATATATATGTAATGATTTAACTTTTAATTCAATAATTACCCTAAATAATAAATTAACTTTCTATTCTATCTCATTCCCTAATACAAAAGTAAAGAGTTCATTCTTATTTCCTGATCCCCTTCCAAAAGTATCCTATAATTTATTACACCACGCGCTCTTGAAAAGGATTAATTCTGCTTAAACTAATTATAAATCTATCAAAAACAATCCCTTTTTAATCCCCTATCTACTATATTTCCCTGGAATCCCCTTATTCTTACCACGTGCTTATGACGTTTGATGGGAATTTTCCCTAGTATATAAGCAAAAACGCAACGAAAAACGCTCTCTCTTTTATACTACGCTTGCTCTTTTTCATACAATTGTGCTGTTCTTACCTAAATGATGTAACCAACTACCTAATGAAAATGGTCTCTCTCACAGCTTTAAATAAAAGTGAAAATTCAATACGCCTCGACTGTATCTGATATTATGTTACTTTACAAAAGTCGATAGGAATAATGTTACATATATATATATATATATATATATATATATATATATATATATAT
>BMAW01053527.1:32267-50857 GCA_019974015.1 Nephila pilipes | reverse complement strand
ATATATATATATATATATATGGAAGTAATTAACGTAGAATTCCTTTATTTTTATGGCACATTCTCCTGTAAATGTATGTTTTGAAAACAAAGCACGTATTATTTATTGTTAGCATAAGAACATTGATTGATTAATTTATATTTAAAATGTTAATTATGCCTAAGTATCAGTTGCGCATAATATTTGCACAGATTTATCATTTCTTTGATAATTTGCATAATTTAAGACTACAATTTTTTTGGCACTGAATTATTTTCTTAAAAATTACTAAGAAATCTTATTCATTTTCTAAATTCCATTTAATTAAATATGTTTTCAAAAAATATTGAAAAAAGTCATTTTCTATTTTATTCACATAGCAAATAGTAGGAATCGTATTTCCAACTTATTTATTTTTCTTCTGTTAACAAGTAACATTTCGTTATGCTAATTACGATATTATTTCAAAAGAATGTTATTTTTATTTTTTTTTTAATTCCGTTTTAAACGAATCATTAAAGTAAATGAAGCTATTGTTAAAGAAAACATGATAAACAATTCATTTTCAATCATTACTCATTGTTATCTTAATAAGGCATTTTTTTTGCTTAAACTACAAATACTTTATTTTAAAATAAATGATTTTCCATAATAATTCCGAAAATTTTAATAAAGCAGTTTTTAGTGGATGTTTTTTGTTTGCTGAAACATTTTGATTACTTTTGATTCATAGTTGCTTTTTATATAACTATTCCACTGAAGTTTCCCATTTAATAATGTTTTTCTTAGAATAAAAACATTTCATGTAAATAATTAATAATAATTTTTTCCAGAATATGGTAAATCTATTTATAAACCTGAAAAGTCGAATGTGACCTTATGCATAGAAAATAAATGAATTGTCTTCAATTATTATCTATTGAAAAGCAAGAGAGAAAGACTAATAATGAGATCAAAAAGATAATAGTTTGTTTAGGATTAGAACTCTTCCAAAATTCGCCAATAAGAAAAAGTGGAGTTGAACAGAAAACATGACAGAGCGTTTATCTCTAATTCATGAATATATGAAACTAAAAGACCAAATGGCAGTTTGGGTTATAAATATCTGCTTCTGAAAAACCCTAAAAGTTATAGTTCATTAATTATTTGGTCTATGTTCATCAATGTTTGTAAAGAAAGAAATAATATAAATAATTAAGCTAATAGTATAATTGATCCATAAGAATGCATTGATTTTATGTTGATTTGGTTTTTTTTTTTTTGGAAAAGACAAGAAAAATATTCACAAAAGAAGCAGTTGAATTTTTTATATATTTTATGAACATAAAGAAAAAATAATTTTTTCACATTTAAAACTTGAATGAACCATAATTTTCTTTTATTATTGAGAAACAATTTCTATTATTACTATAAATACGGAGTGGAATAAGGGATAAGACTTAATTCACTGCATTTAGTTTTCTACATTAGTCTTCATTTCTCTTTTTTAAAAAATTAATCTAAATTAATCCAACCTTTGTATGTCACGTTAAAAACGCTGATTTCATGTTATAAGCTTATATAACCTTAAAAACTTCTGGAAAGTTAATTGTAAACTTCTTTTAGATAGGATAAAATAATCTAAGATTTCAAATATTTGCTAAATTGAGTAAGGTTACAATGATGAGATCAATAGATAATTACAAGTACTATCATTCATGATATAACAGACCATCAAAAGCTCGAAAGAAGGTAGCACTGGGAATTCAGATCGTGGTTAATTGCTTCAAGTATCCCGACATTAAATGTTTATTAGCAATTATTGTAAAAGTTAAATGTATTCGATATTTAAAATATTATAAATTTTGTTTCCGGTCTTTAGACTTTAAGCCATTATTTTTATTCGCTTTATTCATAGATTCAAATCATGTTAGTTTAATTTTAATACGTTCAATTTATTAAGACATAAAATTAATTTCTTGAATAAATTAGGAAGCGATAGGTCTTGTAAAAAGGAGAGAAAACATTTAAAGTAATTTTAATACAAAAATTAAACAAAAAATCCCATAACTTTTTTCTCCATTTTCATTGTTATGTTTTATTTTCTATTCATAAACATAAGTAAATGTTTATGTTTTGATAATTATAGCATTTAGCATGATTGTACATACTATTTATTACTAGATATTAAAACAAAAGGATAGACTTGAGCAACGTACTACTACGTTCCTATTCTTCAAGAACATTTTTTTCAGGAATAATTATTTTAATGATTTAAGTACAACTACTTTAGATAATGATTTCGGAGAACCATAGCATATTTATTGTTTTTGCGATAATGACAGTATTTTAAGTAATGAAATTAAATAAATTAATGCATATTGAAATAATTCTATTAAACCTAGGTGTATGTTGGAACTGTGTCTAAGCAGTTTGTTCACTAACATTGATAAAATTCTTTAAATAAAACTCGTAAAATTTTATGACTTAGACATAGTTGTAAAAGTTTATTAGTTTTAATTGTAATACATGAAATAAATAGATGGAATTGTTTAGTATTAAAATAACAAAATGCATTATTTATTTCATGCTATACACATAGTTACAAATCTAAGGTTAAAAATCGCAGATTTTAATGATATTTTGAAATATTTCAAAAGAACATGAAGCATAATGAATGAACCAATGTTTTATTTTTCTTTTTATGATAAAGCATCCCTTTTATGATAAGTTGCAAAATGTTTCTAAGTAAAGAAGCTCATTGTTTTTGAAATAGATATTATTTATTTACTGTAACTACTTTTAATGTGATAGTGTCAAAAACAGGAATACTCAGTAAAAAATAGAATCAGAAAAGTATCTTTAAGAAAATAAACTTAACGGAATAAAGAAAAATGAATTATAAGAATAGTATTAAATCTGGAAAAATATACTATGGCTTTTACGAACAACGCAAAATGAAATGAAAGAAAGGAAATAAAGCAGTTGTATTTTAAATTATTACAATAAGAAAATAGTCATTATTTTAAGTCATAACATAAGATTCAATTATTTAAAAAATAAAATATCAAGAGAGGAAACTGATTATGATGTCTAACATATGAAAATCTAATTTCAAAATTAAGAACGCATAATGTCACATAGTTATAAAAAATATAAAAATTTAAATGAGAAAAATAATTAGCAGCGTGTTATCAAATTTGATACAAGAAACTATTTACACACTCTCACTCTCTACGCATATGTGATTATATAGCAGGAGTTTTTATAAATTACTTCAGTATATTAAGTTATTAAAACTCCAAACTATTTTCTTCATTATTTTAGGAATTAAAATATTATCTTCAGTTACATTTTAACTTTTTTCTTTAACTTTAAAAATTTTCTCTTAGCTTCAAGTTAAAAGTTATTTAAATTCTTTTATTAATTTTATAAAAATCTTAATTGCTTAAAAAACGTTTAGTCATTATTTTGTTATAATATTTTAATAAATATTTTTTCCTATAGTTTATCAAGGAATTCAGAAATTTTCCTTGATAAAATTGAGACATTTTTTTATATAAAATTGAGACATTTAACAATTTTATATAAATTTGGACCTCATTAGTATCAAAATATAGAAATAAGTTACAAACTCTGTATTCATAGCATAAACCAAACTTTGTTTTTTATCCAAAAATTAGCATACTTGGAAATTAAAATTTGTATTTCTTACACATTTCATTTATTCATTTCTACAATTTCAGTTAGGCTTCCAACCTTTGATGATCTGTTTGAAAATTAACTTTATTGTATATTGTTGATCTCTGTGTTTTTAAGTATTCATAAGCAATAAAACAAAATGTTTCAATTTGTCTGTTCATTTTTGTAAAGTAAAGATACAAATTCCTGACCAGACACACATACCGGTTATTTTCGTTCCGTGCAGCCGAAGTTTTTCCTGCGAATCGCCTTTTTATTGCTGTATTTTGCTTCCTTAATTATAATTTCCTGCATGAATGCACACACACACACACATATATATACTGAAAATTTATGAAAGAATAATTTAAAAAGACAAAAATCCAGAAATAAATGTAAAAATGAAAGGAAAAGTAAATGAAAATATGGAACCCAGCAAGTCAAAAAGCAATTTCGGGCTGAGGACCGAATAAGCGGGGCTAAACTAGTTTAATGGTACCAACCTTCACCCTTATTGACTTGATAGGCTGAATTGGGAAATCCAAATTACAAAAAAGTTCAATTATTAAAAGATGCAAAAAAAAGTTAAGCGATAAAATCTACAAAAATAAAATTTATAATTCTTGGTAGGCTGAATTGGAAAATCCAAATTACAAAAGAGTTAAATGATTAAAATATGCAAAAAAGTTCAGCGATAAAATCTACAAAAATAAAATCTGTAATTCTAAAAATTATCAACAAATCAAAATATAAAAATTACTTACAAAAATTCAAAGAAATGAAGATTCAAATATCTGAGTAGTAAGACAGAATATTCTTTAAGCTTCAAGATGGATATCAGATACTCATAATGAAAAAAATATAACACGTCATCACCATATAAATTGAAAAAAGATTTAAATCATTGTTTGATTGGTAAAAAAGTGTAAAAGGATGCAAATAATTGGTTGGTAATAAGTTGTAAGGTAAAGGAGTATAATGGTCCACAGAGCGAGTAAAAATGTAATCTGTGTAAAAAAAATAAAAAAATAAAAAAAATTTCATGGCTAGACCACTAACAAGCCGACTTTGTGGACCTATTGTTATGTGGTGGATTTGAAAATGAATCACGATTTCGCAAAGATGTTTAATATTTTTGTGATGTATATAAGTATTTAAGAAATTTTAATGGATAATCATGATCTAAACAGCTGCTGAAGAATTTTTTAATATTATTAAACTTGTTTATTTTATATGTGGTTAATTTGTTATTACGTAATAAAAGGTTTAATAAAATATTCCTAAATAGATCTATGTAAATTACTGTTCCAAAAAGGAATTTTGACTACACGGAATTCGAATACCTCTCTTTTATCATAAATATTACTAATTAGTCTACTGTCAACAATTTGCAAATCAAGATCAAGAAATTCTACAGTATTAGAATTAAACTTAGTTTTTAATAACTTGAGGTAATTAGGGTAAAACGAAACATTTGGTTTAAATTTCTCAGTTTTACCTAAAATAATTAAGTCATCTATGTAACGATAAAGAAAGTAAGAATCATTATCAATCTGTTGTAATCCAATTATCATTCTGTTGTAATTCAACTGTCTAAATTGGCCAGACAATTACTAGCTGGAACAATTTTTATTTACATTTTTATGAATTACAACAGATTGATAATGATTCTTACTTTCTTAAATTCTTACTTTCTTAATTAAATGATTCTTACTCTCTATTCTTACTTTATTAAACTTTTTATTACGTAATAACAAATTAACCACACATAAAATAGGCAAGTTTAATAACATTAAAAAATTCTTCAACAACTGTTTAGATCATGATTTCCAATAAATTTCTTAAATACTTATATACATCACAAATACGTTAAACATCTTTGAGAATCGGGATCCATTTTCAAATCCCCCACACAACAATAGGTCCACAAAGTCGACTTGTTAGTGGTCTAGCCGTGAAGAATTTATTTATCTACATTAACACAGCTTACATTTTTACCCACTCTCTGGATCATTATACTCCTTCACCATACAACTTATTACCAACCAATAATTTGCATCCTTTTACACTTTATTACCAATCAAACAATGATTTAAATCTTTTTTCAACTTATATGGTGATGACGTGTTGTATTTTTTAATTTTGAGTATGTGATATCCATCTTGAAGCTTAAAGAAAATTCCGTCTTACTACTCACATATTTGAATCTTCATTTCTTTGAATTTTTGTAAGTAATTTTTATATTTTGATTTGTTGATAATTTTTAGAATTACAGATTTTATTTTTGTAGATTTTATCGCTGAACTTTTTCGCATATTTTAATCATTTAACTCTTTTGTAATTTGGATTTCCCAATTCAGCCTACCAAGTCAATAAGGGTGAAGGTTGGTACCATTAAACTAGTTTAGCCCCGCTTATTCAGTCCTCAGCCCAAAATTGCTTTTTGACTTGATGGGTTCCATATTTTCATTTATTTTTTCTTTTATTTTTACATTTCTTTCTGGATTTTTGTCTTTTTAAATATTTTAAATTATTCTTTCATAAATCTTCAGTATATTTATATATATAAACACATTGGTGGCCAAAATTGCGGACACTTATAAAATTTAATTTTTTTTTTTTTTTTTTTTTAATTTCGTTTGCTTATATAAAATGCTTCGTTTCACAAAATACAAAGTTGTTTACATCATTTAAAGATAATTTAATACTGGATTCAATGCAAAAAACAAAATTCAGATATTTGCAATACGAAAAAAATTAATCAGAAATAATTCTTGATATACATTAGATAATAGTAAGTTATAACTAATTATAGTTGAAACAAGTCATTTGATTTGTCTACAGGCCATTGGGGACTTTGGACTGGTTTCCACAACAAGAAAAGTGATTGGCCACGAAAGTTTGACATTACAAACCATTTCAAACTCTGCATTTGCTTCTTATATTAAAGCACATATAACATTTTTATATTAAAAATATTTGAATATTGTTTTTGTATTGAATTCAGTATAAATTGTTCTTTAAAATAATGTATACGACTTTGCATTTTGTGAAACGTGATATTTTTATAAAACAAAATTTTTAAAAACTTAAGAATATCAAAGTTCCAAATTTTCGGCAACACTAATATATGACTTATATATAACTATATATATATATATATATATATATATATATATATATATATATATATATATATATATATATATATATATATCAATGATATGATATCAAATAATCGATGATGATATTGATATTATTATTAATGTGTGTGATATTCTAGTATTCCTGACATTCTAAATTAAAAAATGACATTAGAAGAAAAAAATTTGATTTTCTTAACAATTTTTCACAAAAATCGGATGTTTCATTTGAAAACTTAAACTTATGGTAAAAAAGATGATGTAAGAAAACTTAATTTTATGGATACTGCAAATAAGATGTAAGATCAATAATTTTCATATAATGATTTTCTTATGATGTACGAAAACTTAATCTTATGGATACTGCAAATACCAGTATTCGTAGAAAGAAAGTGTTTCTAATTTAAACTTTGAGTTTGCATAGAAATAAACTTTGAAAATAGAGTTCCATTCAATAGCGAACATTTTTATTTGAAACCGCTCTTTGAAACATGCTTACCTTATTTCTTTCCATATCATGGAACATTATGCAATGGAAAGTAGTTTGTTACTCATGGTTTTAAATTTTAAACTAGTATTTAAAAATTCCAAAATAGAATTTGTATTCTTAATAAAACCAAGAGTGAATTTCAGAATTTCAGCATTCTAGTCATTCATTATATATGTCACTCTTACGTTTATTTTGTTTGATGCATCAAAGAAGAATATTTAAGGAATAAAACCATGAAACTTCAATTCACTCTCTTCACTTTTGATGTAAAAGAATAATGAAAAAATCTTCACAAATTTCAATCATTTTTGAAATAGACTGGACTTAATATATATTGCTATTAAATTTGGGATTCATTTGGGCATGCTAAAATTAATCTCACGAAATTTTCTCAAAATAAATTTATAAAATAATAAAGAGGAGGATTTGTTAAATCCTTGTTAATGAATTCATTATTTTGAGCTGAGACTTAATTATTCGCAAAGTTATTCTACAATTTTGTCTCTTAGACATTCTTGAATGATTCAACATTAATTGAAGAATCTTTCCGAATCCTAGAATTATATTAAAAGAAGCAAACATAAATAAATAAACAAAGGAAAGATTTTTGCAAATTCCTATTGTTCATAATCGCTACTACTTATCACTGACGTTTCGGGCTTTTCGCTCACGTTCGGCGATTAATGTGATACATATTTCGTCTAATATATTGAAAGGACCGGAAAGTAATGTCGTTTTTATACATTAAGTTCAAACAGATAGAATTTCGCCAAGTTTTAATTTTTAATCAATTATGTAATCACCCTCGTTATCAACAAACTTTTGCCATCTAGTGAACGAATATGCAATGCCGAATAGATAAAAATCAATTGGTTTTTGAGCAAAATATCTGGAAGTAGTATTCTGGACATCATCTGAATTTTCAAATTTTTTGTAACTAGGGAATTGATGTAGCGATCGGAATAAATGAAAATCTGATGGTGCAATATTGAACGAGTATGTTGGTTGGGGTAATACCTCTCATCCCAATTCATCAATTTTTTTTCCAGGATTCGTCTTGTGCAGTGCTGTGTTGCATTATCATGTTGCAAAATAATGCCTTTTCTGTTGACGATTTCTGGGCAATTTTCAGTTACAGATTGATTTACTCGATCCGATTGTTCACAGTAAGGGTGAGGATTCACAATTTGTTAAAGTTTCACCACTTCAAAATGAACAAGCGCCTTAGCTATGCTTCTTGGAGAGAGCTACTGCCTTTTGCGTTTTGGATTATCAATTGGGGATTGGATTGATCACTAGAGGTGAAATCTCCAGAGATCAAGCAGTCAAAAAACTCTACTGTATTGTGCCGCTGAAGCAATAAGTTATATGTGGTGGATCGGTTAGCTTTGTTTTCCTCGGACAGGTTATATGGTACCCATACACCTGCTCTGCTTACTTTACCAATCTGCTGCAAATATTCTTGGATGGTCGATCAAGGTCGGAAAGAGTGTTTGACTGCTTCTCTAATATCTGAGACGGATCTCCTTCCACTTCCTGCAATTAATATGCCATTGACTAAAGTTGTTGACTTCCTGATCAGTGAGAGTTGGAAAGACCGAAATTATTAGATTTGAACTTAGATTTGAAGAAAACCACCTTTGATGTTTATGAATGCCTAATGCATTTGCATATACATCGTAAATGTTTTTGGTAGTAACCATTGCGTTACTATCCTTGTGAAACCACAGAATGGCGATTATGTACCTCTTCTGGTATTGAGCTGTCCCTTTCACCAAAAATTGCAAACAAAAAATTAAAATTTAAATTATTTACAAATAAACAAAGCACTCTAACTTCAAAAATGGATTTAGTACTACTTTGAAGTGCACAATGAGCTGATAATTGACTAACGAATATCAACATGCACAAAAACGATATTACTTTCCGGTCTCCTTAATACATTATAATAAACATTACTTGAACATTGAATTGAAACTTACAATACGTTTCTGCCTTTTCGAAATTAATACAATAAAATTTGTGTGAAATGTATATGCTGTTCTTCCATTTTTAAATTGGGATGCACATTAAAATGAAACTAAGTAATTAATCGCTACAATTTTCTTACTAATTAAATACTGTGGTAAAAAAACAAGAAAATAAAAAAAGTTTAGGTCCTTTGAACACAATGACAAAAAAAGTATGTTCTAAAATCATGTATCGAAAAAATCCGAAGTCACTTAATTGCTCATCCAATAGCTCTTTTTTATATGTTACGTAAAACAATTTAAAATAAATATATCTCCTTATTATCTTTTCTTGCAAATTACAATTTATTCTATGAGTATGAGAATCAGAATTTATTAACCTAGTTACCAGATTAGTCAGCTAAAAGTATATGTCTCTAATCAACATCTGTTTTTCATTAGTCAAAACGTGTATACTTTTTTACAAAATGGTTCGTATTCACTTCCGTCAGCAGTATACAAGCTGACAGATCACTTTTTCAGATAACGGGTAAACTGCGACAATTATCAAAGCTCAAATTAATACATAGCTCTCGGAACTTGAGATCGATTTCATCAAGAGAGTAGAGTTATGTTTCTGACGTGGGAAAATGAGCGCGCTTAATTAACTACGCTAATGTGACTTCCAAGTGACAGCCTGTGCGGAATTCTTAATTATTCTTAGAATGGTTTCGTTCGAAAAGTACTTTATACTCCTTTATTACATTTTGTCATTAGTTATTCAGAGAAATTTCATACTGATTGATTACAATGCTAACCGTTTGGGTTCCAAAGTAATGTAGCTTTTATAAGCTACTTGAATAATAGTCTTTTTAGCATAAAAGGAATTGTATTATAGATTTGACAAGCATTTATCTATCATCTACATACAATTCAAGCTGATTATGTTTTTCTGAAAGAGGCAAATTATGTGAAAAAGTGGCAACGCTAACATCTATTTTCTACACTTATTTTACGATTTACTTTTAATAAAATTTTAGTATTATTTGTTATGAAATACAAACAGACTTACAACAAACTATAAAAATACTAAGCACAAATCAAATGATATCTTAAGTGTTCTGTATTTGAATAAATTTTATCCGTTAATAAGTCTTTAAAAAGTTGTTAATAAAAGCCATTAACGTTTCATTTCAGGATTTGTTTTAAAAGTATTATATCTAATGTTAGGTTAATATGAAAACAGTTAAATATTTCACTTTTAAATTAATCTTCTTAATTCATACTTTTTTTTTCTTATCCTATTCAGGGAGCATAATGTTTAATGAATTTTTTCCTAAACAGAAAAGCATGAATTAATCTAATTACCCTTGTAATAAAACTTTTTTTGCATTTATATGCTAAGTTTTTATATATGCAAGTAATACAAATAAAATGTACAAATGGAAAACATAACTGTTATTTTTATAAAAGAATAAAATGCCTTTTAGTACAATTTACTCAAAACGGAAATGTTTCTTGGTCTTGGTTGCAATTGGGACTATGTGAATGAAAATATTTTTTTCTCACTTTAGAAGGTATAACATTAAAAGACTTTGACATTTTTTTTTCGATTCTAAAAAACATTGACTTTTTTTATAACTGATCTAAAAGGCTTTTAATTTTCGACTTCTATACTAAAATGTTGTTTAAGAAGGATTAGACATACTTTACTTCAGTATTTTATACGAAAAAAAAAACACAATAATTCAATACGCCCGGCAACAACAAGAAATGAAAGGATAAGTATGTTCAAAGTTACTCTTTTAATGTACTTCCTTTAGTTCAATTACATTAAAATTGGTGGCATTTATTAGAAATTTTAACATGTAAAATGTTCTATTATAGTTAAATTCAAGAATTTTATTAGAGCTAAGCTAATAGTCGTCAAAAATTGTTTAAAACTATGTTTTTTTTTCAAGAAATTATACTTAGTCGAAATCTTAAAGTATAAAACTGAAAATTCCTGTCGTAATAATAATTAAGGAATAATCGAATACTTCAACTAAATACATATTTTTGAGAAAAAAATCACATAATTGTTCATATTTCTTTAAAAATTTTATCGAAACAAAATGCTAAATTGACAAAAAATCAGATATTTCTATATAATGTGGACAAATATTAATTAATTGTATTTTTTGCTACATAATATATTATGATATTATAAATTGAAACTTTTACATATTTAGAATATTTCCAGTATTTTTGGAAAAAAACTTCTGATGATGTTAGACTATAATACTGAAATAGTTTTGTTAGAATCAGATATGAAATGTCTTTTTAGTATTAAACCCTATAAGAAGTGTCGTAATATCATACCGTAACAAATGATGCACGAACGTGTCTGTCTCTAATGATCATCCAACTTTCAATGAAGCTCTTTCTTTCCATTCTCACCTGTACCGAATAGCTGTTTTTTTTTTATCACCTGTCAAACAAGAATACATGCTTCAAGAAGGAAATGCAGTATAAAGCTGCATAAGGTTATATGATCTACTGTTATATCACTTTTATCTAGATAAAAGCAATGTTTTATTATTATGTTTTTAATATATGGATCACATCTAATGATTTAAAGTACGAATTAGAAGAACCATTTAATGAGTTGGAATTTTACTATGTAACCGAAGCTCTGAAAAAGATAATTAGTTATATCACATAAGAGATTACGTGACTTGTTACTCTAGCTGAAGGCCGTAATGAATTGCTCACATATTATCAGTATTCTTGCCATCTCCCTTCTTAAATTTGAGATTTTATATATTTCCTTTCTATTGAGAATGCATGTCACTTTTGTGTAAGAAAATCGTGAAGTCGCTTAAACTTTATAAAAAAAGCACTTTCGGAAGGTAAGCCATCTGAACATTTATTTGCTTTCCTTTTGTTAAAAATATTTGATTACCCCTTTTTTTCCAATTTCAAATAGTGAGAAAGAGATATCCGTGTTCTCTCAGTTAATGCAAAGGAAATTGTAATACTAAACCCCGTATGAAATATTATACATTTTAGAATGTCATTTTATGGAGCTAAGATTTGTTGATTTTTATTCACTTAAAATAGTTTGTTTTTCGTAATCAAAACATTAGAGTAATTTTTCTAATGAGTAGGAGAAATTATATTTTCATATGGTAAGGTCTTGGATATTATAGATTGAAATTTTGATTTTCAGTAAATTTATGTATATGAATTATAGGAGGAAAACGATTGAATTTAAATCAACTAATCGAAATGGAGTTTTAAATATTTTATAAAATTAATAAAAACTTCTGTTTTTCTTAAGATCCAGGCAAATGAGCCTGTCGGAAGCTGACGCAATAATTAACATAGTACATTGACAAAAGCATATTTATATACAGCGGCATAACGATATACTTAATAAAAATACACAAAAGACAAAGCAGCAGCGAAAGGTTTACTTTTAGTGATACAGGTAGAATTGACTAAGTTGTTCAGAAGCGAGCTTCGCTAGCCGTTACGCGTATGCTCTGTCAGAGCTACATAGCGCAGTTTACGCTGAAAAGAAGAGGACAGCAATATGCATTGATATGCAACATTACTCCCTCTCGACGCTTTTATTTCAGTTACAAATATAATTATATAATTTTCTAAGGAATATTTTTTAGTGTCTTAAAAATATAATATAAACACATGGATATATATATAGAGAGATATGAAAAAAATACTAGCAAATATATATTAATCCTTTTAATGTGTAACATATATTATGATAATTATTTTTTAAACATTTTGTTAACATGTCAGGAGACATTTCATTAGATCGTAAAAATTTTAAATTGAACAAACAATTTTTAAAAACTTCTCACACATAAAGAAGACACGTGTCAACATTTTCGGAACATAAATGAGATACAGCATTTTTTACTAGTTTTATATATGATTAATTATCAGTAAAAACAACAGTTTTCAGTGCGTCAGTGAATCACAATCTCAGTGTATCACAGTCTCTTGTTGTGAAAGTTTATTATGAAATATTTGTCTCTTTTATAGCTTCGGAGGAACCATATATTCTTCCTCTGTGCTGACTATGCAGCAATTAGTTGTTTTCTTGATTCCTTCTGCATATTTGAAGACATCTCATTGGAGACACCCCGTATGACTTCCCGTCGTTAATATCTGAAGCTTAGTCGGAGTCGACATATTCTGTTAATGGTATTACAGATAGTTTGCATATTAATTCTTGACTTTCAATTCTATTCAAGTATCTAAGGATTCTTTATGCTGCAGTCTAATGTGCTTTCCTTGGATTATTGTTAAAAAAATTAATAGCGTATGTAATGCGGAGAGAGATTAAATGATAACGATAGAGACTCAATTAAATGGTAAGTCTTACATTTCTGATTTTTCTGCTTCATTCTTAAGAGACATATCTTTGGTCAATTTAATCCTAGTATCCATGGGAGTTGTAACAGATTGGCATGTTATACACTCATGGAATTAATTCACAAAAAAATTACAGCAACAAGAAGGAGTCGTCAAAATGAAACAAAATTTTACATACGTAATGACTGCTTTGATATAAGTAAATGATTAGAAAATCAAAGAAAACTGATCATTTATTTCAGAGAAAAAAGCAAAAGAACGGAGGATATAATACCCTGTTGAACTCCCTGTTACGCAAATGCACGATGAGATACGATCGGGCACTGAGGCATACAAGTTCTGTACGATGCCTTGAGACATTTCATTCGATATTTGTTGTAACCTTTCCTCTAGTTCGTTCAAACTCGGGGGATGCCCAACTAGCCGTCCCAAATGATCCCAAATATGCTCGATTGGAGACAAATCTGGGGATCGAGCAGGCCAAAGAAGGGTAGTAACAAAATAATGTCCGCACGAGCTATTCGATCAATTTCAGTCCATTTCCGTAGCTTTTTAAAGTCGCCGGGAGAGGCATCTTCGATAGACTTAGCTTCGTTTCCATTAAAATATTCCTAATGATTGTTTTTTTTTATCAAATTCACTTTATTTCCACGTACAGTAATTTTATATTGATTTTTTTTATTGCGGTTAACTGCGCCATAGCGAGTTTCCGCCTTTTCAGTCGCTATGCGTTACACATTTCAATTCAGTGTTGTGTTTCAGATAGATGCTTTCGGTTTCATAATGTAAGCAGCTAATGGTTCTTTATTTTGGTTTCTGGGTAATTCCCAGATTCCCACGTCATTGTGCCGTCATTCTATCAAAGGGTGCTGCTTGTGCACAATGAGCTCAAAAAGGGAGTTGCTTGTAAGCGAAGAGCACAGTGGCAGGCAAAAAGACAAATAGTTTGATGCGGAAGGAGGAGATAGCCTAATAATATATTTAATTTTGATTTGCTATTTTGTTAAGAATAAACTTGTTCAGTTTTATGTGGAAGTTCTTATTGCACCTATTTTACTCTTGAACCACCATCTGCAACACTGGGTCCATAACCTTTGTTGAAAGCTTTGCACAATTACAAAAAGACATTTATTTATAGTGACATAATAATTTATGTTATAAAAATACATAGAAGCCAACGCAGCAGCGATAACTTTATGTTTGGTGGTAAAAGTGTCGCAATAGACCTGTTTCGAGCTTCGCCAGCCTTTTTATGATGCGCATCCAGAGTAACAAGATTCATTTTATTTCAAACTGAGAGAAAGGAACAGTAAATATGCATTGATATCTAAAAGAGCCTTTTCATGGTCAAACATTAAAACATGAGGAAAATATAAGGATATACCAGAAAATGGTTTGAGAACTGACTTGTTTACATATGATAGGCAGAAATTATCTTTTTGATAACATGGATCCAAATATACTTGCCTCAAATACCTCATTCATGCAAATGAAAATCGTTAATTAAAGTGGTTTGTACACATATGTGTCTTATGAATACACATATGCAATTGCGTTACGTAATAAATGATATATTTAGCATATAGCCGAAGATACATTAAATAAGAGATAATCAAACACAATATTATTATTGTATCAACTAGTACGTGTAAATAAAGTACTAAAATGAGGAAAATGAGCTGAAACTCCTGAAGTTAAATGTTTTATTTTTCTTTTACTTTCTTACAAATTTTAGAATATTTAAAATTTATTTTAAGATTCAGAAATTTATTTTATTTCAAATTTATTTTATTTATTTCAAAAATTTATTTTAAGATTCTGAAAATTCAGTAGGAAATCTAAATATATTTTCTTTTAAAATTTGCTTTTTATGCTTAAACATATGAACTTTTAGACTCGTGCATTATAGCAATAAAATTAACTTTGCAAGCGGTATAAAACAAAAGAAATTATTTTGCTTATTCAATGTATAAAATTAGTAACCTTTACTCACAGAAATGTAGGATATTCTTGAAATTGAGTATGCTTGCCTTAATTGGGTTCTTTATTTATATACAATATTTTGTTCCTTTTCTTTGAGAAATAAAGTCTATACATTTTCTTTTTGAAGTTACATTTTATGGAAATCATTAAAGTAAATGATGCAATTGAAATTTTGTTCCTTACTTATTATTTTGAAGTCATTAAATTGTAATGAGACGAGTTTTTGATTTTTCAGAAGATAAAAGATCCTAAAAATTTATTTAAAAATGTTTTCCGAATATTTAAAGTAAGTTTAAGAACGCAATAAATATTTAAGCATGAAATTCTTTGTACAGTCATAATTTTACATCTGGAACATATTGGTATACAACATTGCATAATGTAGTTTATATTATTCATAATATATCAAGGAATAGTCGTTAACATGTTAATTCATTCATCAATCAATTAAACTTTCAGTAGTTAATTCATTTTACATGGAGATCACAGGCTTAAAAATTGCATAAGTTTTCTTATGATTTATTTTAAAATATTTACTATGTATCAAGGAATATTTATTGGTGAATTAAATTATTTATATAGATAAATATTTTTCACGGCATATCAGTTGTTTGAATTTAAAATGCCTGAAAATGTCCTTGAACTACTTTATAAAAAATTCAGATTATTAAAAATATTTTAGAATTTCATAAATAAGGGCTCAATATATATTTTTCAAAAATTATATACAAGACACTAATAAAAAATTATATACTCATTAAAGATTAAAAATGTTTCTTTACATATATTCTTATGAAATTGTTATTTTCAACTTTTTGAAGTCGTTCTTAATAACTTATAACACCCAAAACTTTTATTGTTTATTTGAAAAGTTTTCCTGTTTTTTTTTTATTGACAGCTTTACTAAAGGATTAGATTTTTAAGCAATTGTAAATTCAGGATAATTTTTTTCGGAAATATTGTGAGTTCATTATTATTAATGTATGGATATTTACTGTTAATCTTGTATGAATTAATTACATATTATGCTAGTGAATATTTCAAAAAATTTACTTAATAACAATGCATGTTTAAGTTAATGTCTTAATTTGAAAGAATCCAACGAGAATGATTTAATTTATCTTATGTAATGGAACTATTCTACTATATAAGCAATTCCAAATATATTAAGACACTAGGAACTATGTGACATTTAAAGATCCTAAAGGGAAAAAAAGAAACGAAATTTTGATGGAGATATTTTACAAATGGGAAACACAAATTTATAAAACAGGTGTTAAACATTTTTAACTAATAATGCAAATACTCAATAAAATTTGATACATTTTATGATGTATTACAATGAAACATAAATTAAAATGTTATATAGTTAAAAATCAAATTCACATCCCATTTCAAAAAATTATGAGGTAGCATAATAATGCCCCAAAAAAGTGACAAAAAGATCTGAAATAAATTGTATTTGAAGTGAAATGGTATTACTGGGTGAATAAGATGCATTTTCTCACTCTTCCATTTCACATTCTATTCCTTTATGATACTCCTATGATCTTCAGCCCATATAAAAATCACCAAATGCATTACTGTATTCTAAATATTCATCAGTATTATGTCTCATTTAGGATATTAAAATTATTTGACACTAAAGGTTCCGAATATATAAAGCAGGGCGGAGGGAATAGCATAATTTTTCGTTGAACAAATATGAAACAAAAATAAATTGATTTATTCCTTGAATATTTAGATACAATTTTAGTGATATGTTATATAAATATATCTAAGTAATATATCACCAGCATGCATTCTGAAAAAACGTTGATGCAATGAAATTTGCAAATTCTAAAACACTAAGAAAATGAGTAGTTTGTGAAGGGCTCTGTAGGGCAGGAGGAAAGGCAAGGACGCACGAATTTGATTGATTGATTGCTTATTAACGTCACCAGACTGTCGATAAACAGATATATTACTTCTTATCGTCGTTTATTAATCTAGATAGACTTAACGTGAATCACCCCAACTACACGTCAAGTCCTCAATGGTACCTGGGCTCGAACCCGTAACTCAACGGTACATCGACGACCGAGAGATCACGGCTACGACCACTACGCTACTGCGGCAATCCAGACACTTAAATTTAGAACTAAAAATATGCGTGATGATTGTGACTCCTCGAAGCGATTTTTATCGAAATTTTTCTTAGGTTTCTTAAATGAAAAGGTGAAAAAATCTTCTAGTAGTTTTTTTTCTATACTTTTATGCCTTGTTTGGCATGAAACATAGCCGAATTAGGATTCTTACTTTCTATGAGATCTCCGATATTAAGAAGAGTAAATTTGTTTCGCAGCACATAATCATTGTAACCAATTTCTGGCGTATTTTTGATAATAGAGCGTAAAAAGCGTAAATTTAACATTTCTTTTTTTCATTTTAAACCACCCGATCCGCACATTCTCTATCGTTGCTTCTAAGAATTTTTTGTCATGTTATTTTGTGGATGTCGTTACACCTATTAATTTGTTTAATCTGTGTAATAAAACTACGATTCTTTACAGAATGAATTGTTACAAAATAAGCTTAAAATTGATTTTTGGAGGATATAAGGTGATATTTCGGCCCTGGTGCTCAAGTTTTGCAGTAAACTTCAGGTTACACCCGCATTGTCCAAATTTATACAATTAGCTTTTCTATCTTGCCTTCTAAATCACTTTTTTTTTTTGTTCTTTACTAATTTTTAGTTCACTGAAAATAATTAGCAAGATTGTTAAAAGGTAGTGCCTCACATTTAAACATATTTAAAATTATTGGATATACCACCTTGCATCACGTTGGACGTGAATTAATTTCAATGGTATTAATTTGGAAATTAAATTCGTAATTCTTTCTTAAAATATAACTAGGTTTCTTAAAAATTGAAGAAAAGTTCCGTAAAATGTTAGAACAGAAAATGTACTTCTCAAAGAATTATGAACCTTTATTGTCTCTTCTATATACACACTCACACAC
>BMAW01053527.1:14742-31867 GCA_019974015.1 Nephila pilipes | reverse complement strand
AAAACTTTTTTATGTATTTCACTTAGTGTGCGTGTCAGTGTGTCATCAAATTTTCGATCATTAATTTAACCAACTTCTCATCAAGCTAGAGCTCTGAAATTTTGAGAATCGTTCTTACACGCCTAACAATGCAATATTTACACATTTAAGACTTGGCGAAAGGAATTATTTGGGAGTATTTTGGCAAATGTGGCTACACTAGTCCGCGTCGCGGACTTAACGTTCAGCCAAAACCTTTTTTATTAATGTTTTAAAAAAAAGTTGGGTTTTTTTCTCGAATTATTTCCAGATAATTTCTCGTAATTTTGTACAAGGACATTCAATTTAAAATTTTGTCTTTTATTCTTAAAACAATTTTTTGGATTTTTATGATTTTCTTAAAACTTGATTAACTTCATAAGTATTCTATCACATTTAGAATTGAAGTTTTTCTTGTACAAGTTATTCCTTCATTACCTTGTCTGAAGATTCAATCACTTATTGCCATGTACTAAGGAAACGTAAAAGTATTTAATGCTTATATTTTTGTACAGAGTAAAAGAAATTTAGTAATATATTATTTAATTTTCATCAAGGTTATTCTTGTTTGAAGTTTAGATTAACTACAGAAATTTAGCTCAGTTTTGTAAAGATAATCGAGTTATGTTTCTGATGTGAGAAAATGAAGTGTATATAATTAACTGCATTAATACTGCTTACAAGCGACAGTTTGAGCTCAGTTGTGAATTACTCTTGGGGTGGATTCATTCAAACAATGCTTTACCCTCCGCCCTCACGAGTGGTCATTAGTTATTCTGAGAAATTCATTATTGTGTTACGTCAGTCCCCGTTGTTGGGCGGACACATTCGGTGTCTCGGGACTGGACCTTTTACAATTCATTTGAAATGTTTATTTCCGAATCGTTGTGGCTTAAAGATCCCTGTTCATGGTATGCGGAAATTGTCACTCCATGAGACACAAATATCCATAAATTAGACAAGGTCATTTTGAAATCCTGACATGTTTACAAGCAGTGGTGTTAAAAATGATTAAATAATTATTTTCATACCTATTAAGTTCAAATAAGGGTTTGCGTCTAATTGGAGAATCTAGACAACCCATTAGGTCAGTTTTTAAATAAATTATTCCCATTCCCTGTTCTGAATCGGAATGATAAATTTTATCTGACTAGAATAATTTGGTTTAAATGTGACAGAGGTACATCGTGGTACTATCGTGTTCTTCTTTCAACTAACTCTGGAGAATACAGACGAATTTGGTAGATTTTTGAAAATCTCTTCCAACAAGTGAAACGCACCTTAAGTAAATGCGACTAGAAGTATTGTGAATGTATTTCATAAATTGTATTTATCAGCAGATAATAAAAATCAATTTCGAGGTAAATATGTAGATAGTAGAGTTTAAAATATAGATGAAGGATTTTGGTTATCATTTGTGAGTGACATTCTATAAATTGCGCTTTTATTTCATAATTGTTTTAAGTAAGATTAAAACTGGAAAGTGAAGGAAATAATTTTGGGCTTTACAGAGGAATCTAAACTTAATCAAAATTTGAATGTTTAAGTTGCTGATGATAAACTGTAACAATTTCCTATTGAACCAGTATTTCTTATTATTAATGCTTTTTTATTCTGTTAAAAGGAATCATGCATGTAATTTAAAAACAAAGCTTTTTTGTAAATGCAAGTTGTTGAGATTGTCATAATAATGTTAATATTTGGGGAAATAGAGATATGATATTTGTAAAAAGAAAGAAATTATGTATCACTCCTTTTGCAAAGTTGTTTAAAGTGTACGAAGAAATAAAAATTTACTAATTTTCTCTGGCAGTCTTCAGTTCTTGTGAAACTTTTAATAATAAAACAGTTTTTAATGCAAAAAGAAGTTAATAGTTATTTTCAACAAAATTAATTTTTCTGTAGTCTGAAACTCAAGGTACTTAAATGAACTAGTCTTTATGCATAATAAATCAGCTATTGAAAACATTTATGTATAATAAGAGCATAATTGTAAGATTTAGCATAATTGTAAGAATAATAAATAAAATATATATTAAATAAAGAATAATAGTAGACTTGTAAACGTTCATGGAAGTGGCAATATATTAACTTGAGGCTTTGAATTTGTATTAATATATCCATAATATTAAACATATTGATAAATGATGTCACATTTGTACAGGACTCAATAGGAAATTTATGAAATAAAATTTTTAACCACATTAACCTTCTTAAATAGAATTCTGACATACAAAACATTTATGAAAATAGGATTTACCTTCTGTTAGCATTCCATTGAATTCAGAAGAAAGGTGAAAGAGAGCCTGAAAGAAAATTTGAATGTTACTTGAATTATTCCCTGTTCTTCTGTGACAAACATTATTTTTTTTTAAATAGTAAATTCAATTGGATGCATTTTACATGTAATATTAATTGTAATAATTCCTACTATACTATTTTGTTATATTTACATTATTTTAATTCCATTTGTCCATATTCTATTGTTCTATGTTCTACATATATAGTTTTAATAGATTTTCTTTTAAACTTTAATTAATTTTTTCTAATAGTCTTTGTTACTTTTTTTTTCATCTAAAATTCATTATTCTATTCTATTAATTTGTATAAGGTTTTGTTACTTTTTTTTATCTTAAAACTCTTGCTTGGGTTGATGATTTCCCGAAAGGCAGATCAATTTATGTTAATTTTAATGAGTCCTTATCCAAAGATTTTAGATAAAGCCAAGGCTTTCTTCAAAGTTATGTGTGAAGTTCACTTCTTTTCTCGCTATATTTGACAGAAATAGAAAAATTCATTACACAGAATTATGAAACCGGTTTATTTTCTCACGATATAGTCATTTGGAATTTTAACTCATATATTAGACTAATCGGAAACGAAATTAACGATACTCTATCTGAGGTGGCGAGAGTTGCTGATTAACACGAACTACAATTTAACACCTCTAAAACCTGTGTGAGTTTCTTTGTAGTAAATATCAAGTTGTACAACTATCGTCCAAATATTACTATGATGGGACATTCTATATAGTACTTAAATACCCTTAAAACTTGGGTTTCTACCTTGAACCGGAATTATTGTGAAGTAAGCATACGGAAACCTGGTATCAAGAAACAGGAAAAAACTAAATAATTTAAAATATATTTTCGGTATTGATTTAGGAGCGGTGATGGAGAAAATTCATTTACCCTCAGATCAACCTATGTCTTGCTCATAGGGCCCGTATTGGAATCAGCTCAGAAGTTCACTTCTGATCTTCAACAACTAATCTGCTTAAGCTTGAGCGAGTCTATTTGAGTGCATCCTGCTTAACTGTTGGCTTACGTTACAGTTATCAGGTGAAATTGCTCTTTGCGAATGTGTGAATTTGCATGTAGCTGACAATAGTCGAAATGACAACACCGATAAATTATACAAAGTGAGACCGTATCTAAATTTACTAAATACAAAATTCTAACAATTTGGTATATTCCTCCACAACTTGATTATAGATGAGCAAAAGATTCCATATCGAGGCAAACATTCGGCTAAGATGTTTTTAAGAGGAAACCCAATAAGATTTAGATAAACGCACAGACTCTGTTTTCATCTGATAGATATGTATTTAAGGTATCCGTACACCTTTAAAACGTCATTTTTGTCAAAATTTTCGATTTTCTAATTTTAACATCAGTTTAAATTTTAAACTTTTTTCTTTCTAATAGTGTTTGAATTTTGCTTATACCTTATTTAGAACTTAAGTTACAGGGATTTGAATTTTACTCGTTAGCTGATTTTTGAAACCGGAAGTGCATTTCTGCAGACAGGAAGTTGGAAGAAATGTTTGTTTACATTTTTATTTTTCGAAATATCTTTTATATGTACAATGGTACAAAATAAATAAATTTTAAAACATGAATCTGAATTTTCAGAATGTTTGAAAATACATTTGGCAACAGGTTTTTAAATACATTTTTATCTTGAATCTGGCAAGAAAAGAGAATCGTTATTGTTTGTTTACATCTGTTTTGGTTTCTGTTCTCATTCTTATAAGTTTCTGATTAAGATTGTTTTTATTGTTGAAAAGCTCAATTTTTTTCGTTTAAAATGGGAAATTCAAAAAGGAGAATTAGTGTTAAAAGAAAAAGACAATTTCGTGGTAATGGTTTTACCAAAAATGATAGCAAAAATAGTACTGTAACTGCTAATGCCAGTGCTTCAAAATTGAACCTTTCTGCCATTCTAGATGAAGAAATTGCTGAATATGAAAATAAACCGCTAACCGGCAACAGAATTATTGACATAGAACTCCTTCTATGCTCAATTTTACAATTTTGTTGCCCCAAATGCTTCCACGATGGTTTGCTGTTACATGAAGACTCGAGGTATGGATTGTGCTCAAGTTTTGCAATAAAATGTAAGCATTGTGACTTTTGCACAGGATTTTCCAGCTCGAAGAAAACATTAAACTATCCTGAGATAAATGCAAGATTTGTTTATGCCATGAGACAAATTGGGAAAGGTTTTTCTGCTGCATATAAATTATGTGCAACATTAAATTTACCCAGGCTCAGTAAAACTGCATACACCAATCATGAGAATAAACTTATGTCTGTGATTTCAGAAGTAAGTGAACTGTCGATGCAAAAGGCAGCTAAGGAAGTTTTGAATATTCATTCATCTAAAAATAAATTAGCTGAATGCGGTGTTTCTGTCGATGGAACATGGCAGCGTAGAGGTTACACTTCTATGAATGGGTGTGTTGCTGCTTTGTCAATCGACACTGGCAAAGTAGTGGACATTGAAATAATGTCATCATATTGTCCGACCTGCAGAATGCTTTCGAAAATGCCTAAAGGTATTGTATCCGAGACGCTTGAAGCAGATCATGTGTGTCGAAGCAATTTTAAAGGTTCCTCATTAAAGATGGAAGCTGTTGGCGCAAACAGGATCTTCAAACGATCAATTGTGAAACGAGGTTTGAAGTATTCACACTATTATGGAGACGGGGATTCTAAAGGCTTCATCAGCGTGAAAGACACATATGGGAAAGATAGCGTAACTAAACTGGAATGCATTGGGCATGTTCAGAAAAGAGTAGGTGCGAGATTGCGCAAACTGAAATCCAAAAATAAAAGTTTATCTGGTAAAGGTAAACTTACCGATTCGTTTATTGACAGATTGCAAAATTACTATGGAATTGCTGTTCGAAGTAATGTTGGCAATCTACTCAAACTTCAACAGAACGTCATTGCGGCCTTGTACCACTGTGCATCGAGTGGCAAGAAACCCATGCATGGACAGTGCCCTATCGGGAAAGATAGCTGGTGTTATTATCAGCGAGCACTGTCATGCGGCAAAAAGCCCAAAGAAAAATATAATGGCTTATCCAATGATGTATTAAATTTAATTAAACCTACATATTTAGAACTGTGTTCTAAAGAACTTCTGTCAAAGTGCCTTCATGGTAAGACACAGAATGCCAATGAATGTTTTAATGGCATAATTTGGCAGAGGGTACCGAAAGAGGTTTTCGTGTGCCTTAAAATTTTAAAATCTGGTGCATTGGATGCTGTTATACAGTTTAATGATGGGTACAAGGGTTGTGTTGAAATTTTAAGGAAATTAAATGTAACGCCTGGTTATTTTACCTTAAAATCTTACAAACACCTTGACAGTTGTCGAATTTTTGATGCTGCACGTCATTCAACACCAAATGTAAAGCAGCGTCGAAAAATACTCAGAGCTCTTAGGAAAAAAAAAATTAATGTATTAGAAAGCAAAGAAGGTGTTATATATAAATCAGGGGCATTTTAAATATATTTTATTATGTTTATTATTAAAAATTGCAATTGAAAGTTTGTTTTTGATTTTTCTCAAAATGAGTTTTCTTGACATATTTACATATGGCAACGTAGATATCAGAAAAAGTTATGAACCAAATTAATTGAAATTTTGCAAGTGTCTTCCTTATACAATTTTTAAGGACCCCTACCACTTTCATGATTATAAAATTGATATATTTTTAGTAACAAAGGTGTAAATCATGTATTGTTGTAACTTTTTTATGATTTTTCATTGTTATTTGACTCGAAACACAATAAAAATTATTGTAATGAGATTTTCATCATGAAAGTAGTACCAGCCCCAAAAAATGTTATGATGAATAAGATAAAAGTTACAGAATAATGATATTTTTGTTTACTTTTGAGTTATGAGCGTTATTCTAATAATCAATTTATGTACTATTTTCACTATGTTTTTCACTCCAAAATTTTTTTTTGATTTAAAAGCAAATTATTAAGTGTGTTTTTCATAGTTTTAGGTTATATTTTAGCATAAAAAAGTATTTTTATAACAAATATCAATGTATTTCAAAAAATTTTCTTCGAAGGTGTACGGATACCTTAATTTTGATATCTATGCAGGTAAGTCGGCAGATCTAAAATTATTAAAATATGAAGAATTTGGTCTTGGTGGAGTGTGATTTTAAATTTGCTTAGCGTTGTTAAATCTCCCATCTATCATGCTACTTACTTTGATAATTTTTACGTCTTTTCATTTTCTTTGTCATCTAAAATAATAAGGTTTAGTACTACAGGAGCAATCCTAGAAAACCGGATCACATGTGCCCAATACAAATGGTTTAAATACATTTGAAAAAAGACAGATGTTATTACGAATTCCAATATGAAGCGAAAAACAAAATAATTTTCGTCCGATGGAATGACAACTCTGTTGTAACTGTTGGTTCAACATTTGGAAAAACTGAACCCGTAAAAAGTGTTTCCTGTTATTATAGAATGCAGAAGAAAAAGGTGTTTGTATTTTAATCTCATCTAATTGAACAGCTCAACTCCCAAATGTGATTAGTTGATATTTGCGTCAATGTATCACAAAATATTTACGAATTATATTGAGGTGTCCTTGGTAAAGGCATGGAAAATAATACACCTATCTACTGTTGGAGATAAAAAAAAGCCTGAAGACATGAGGTGGTATTATTCCTTTTTCAAAAATCAGCTGAGAATATAGAGTTAGCTAAAAATAGATCAACAATAGGAAGATCTTGTAAATTCAGTATTTTTAAGTCATTAGGAGAATCTGATGGACATTTTATCCTAAGGTTCAAGGATAACTGGAGACTGCATCGTAAAAAATGCCACAGCCAAACTGTTTATAGATGCAAATTCTGTAAAGTAGCTTTACATAATAATACAGAGAGGGTTTTCATGTTTGAATATTTCAACAGTATTTGTAAAATAAATACATTTTAAATTTTGATATTAAATTTGATGTAGAGTGTTCTGTATAGATTTGTAAAACGTTACACAGCTCAAAGTGACCCATAGTTTCACTCAAAGAAAAGTACTTCCAAATAAAAACATACTCTCTTTGTATTCCGATTTCTCTCACGTTGCGTTAACCCAACACTATATTTTTCAACAGGTATTATTATTATTTTTTTCAGTTTCACCATACATTTGTTATACATGCTTACTTATATAAATAACATTATTTGTGTAGAGAAAAAAATCTTCTTTGTAGTTTTAGAGGTTAATGAGTTAATCTTTAATTCTAATCTTTTTATTGTTCTAGTTAAAGTTCTGAGTACTTATTTCCATTCCTGATAATAAAGTTTGTTCTCGAGTTGATATTTTATTCCGTAGTCTTTATTTGGGTTTCAATCTACGCAACATTTTTGGTGAAGACGTGAGGTAACCGACGTAACTAGGGAACAGCTACATAGAAGTTCACGCCTTCAAGGTCTCTCTCCTGAATTTGGCCAATTAACAAATTCAAATAGACGCTTCAAAAAGATGACTAACACAACAATGTGTAAAAATACAGAGTCAAAGTTTACAGCTCCTCCAGTGCCGTTACTGACCTACTAGATAATTATAAACCCGTGCACCTTTTCGGGGGACTATTAACATGATGCTAGTAAATGGGTCATGGACTATGATCGGATTGCATCCTGTAACCACTTTGACGAACAAAAGTGTTTAACAATTGTTATTTTCTACTGCACTGGAATAGTTAGACTATGGTTTGGCATTAATGAGGACACTTTCACGAATTGGATGACATTCAGAAACTACCTAATACATGTTGCTGTACAGAAGATCTAAAATGCCAAGCCGAAAGCTGGTTGCTGACAAGGATACAAAGAAAAGAGGAGACGTCTGAGTCCTGTATCTAGAACATACTTGCCTTATATCGGAAAGTAAATCCGGCAATGGTGGCTCATCTGATGAAGGGGATCGCAGAAGAGTTCTACCCCACCCTACTAGTTCAGGTCTATGAAACAATTGATGAATTTGTAAGACGTAGCCGGGAGATTGAGAAACTTAAGCGAATGCATATCGTTAAGCCTAAGTTTCAGAGGGTGCCCAAAGTTTGTACAACATCTTACAATACAAATATGGCTTATCTATGATTCCTTGTACATTGCAGTGTTAAGGTAGAGCTTCATATTATCCTAACGGGAAAGGCCATATAGCAATGAAGAATCACTATCCACAGGACACAATACATATATAGTCCAGAAACAAATCGTGGAGGCTCTTGCTCCGATCACTAATCCA
Organism: Nephila pilipes; assembly: GCA_019974015.1. Lineage (NCBI taxonomy): Eukaryota > Metazoa > Arthropoda > Arachnida > Araneae > Nephilidae > Nephila > Nephila pilipes. The sequence continues at coordinate 23,279 of BMAW01053527.1, read as the reverse complement.
AGAGGACGCAAAACCGATAAAATAAATAAAACTGATAAACGGATAAAACTGATAAAATATTGTTTTCTTCACACGGAGACTTATTTTTTATTGTAAATTCCTTTTCATTTACTACAACTTCAACCTTCAAAATTACATCAAGTCCTATTATAGCATACTGCGACACAGCACTGTTTTCAACAACAAATATATATGTAGTGCACTTAAAGTTATCTATTTGTATCTCTTCTTTACATATACCCACTGGATTTATTTTATAATATCCTAATCCCGATATAATTCAATCACGCTCATTCAGTTTTCAAATATTTAACTTTACAAATATATTTTTAGAAATTAACGTAATTTGACAACCAGTATCTATTAGTGAGCTAATGTTAAAATTACCAAAATAAACCAATTTGAACAGATTTGCTTGTTTAACAATATTGAGAGATGTTATCATTGGGTTTGGTTTCCATATTTAATTTCGAACATTCAGATGTCTTGTACCCAAAGTTAAGGCATCTGAAACAGCCTCTATTCTTATGCTTACAAAATTTTAATAATTGCCCTTTATCACCAAAATTAAACCAAATTTTAGTATTTTGATCATAATTACTTTATCGTTTGTGATTCGCAAAATTATCAGATTTTTGTTTTACTTTAATAAAATTGTATTTATATTTCTATAAAATCATTTTAGATAACTTTATGAAACTTCTAATCACTTGATATTTTAATTGATATTATTTGATATTCTAATCACTTGAATCTTCTGATAACTTTATAAAACTTCTCTAAATTCAGGTATGTCTTTGCATCCGTACAAAACTAATTTATTCTCATGTTAATAATTGATACCTCTTATAATATATTACATCAATTCGACATTTTCAATTCTTAATCAACTACCCAACTCTTTCATTATAAAATAATATTCCTGTGTAGACTCAGATACTTTCATTTTAAGCTCCCTTAATAATTCATGCAAAAAGGTTGAATTAGTAGCAACCTTAAATTCATCTATCAACGCTTCTTTCAGTTTTTCCCGTTATGTAATATTCAATTAACTTTTTAGAAATAATAAAGAATTATCACCAAGCGAGATCGTTTCGCAAAAAGAAACTTTTGAAAGTCAGATAAATAAACGATTAGCTGCGCATTCAAATTTTTCACAGCAAACAGATATGTTTTCATGTAACTGGCCATTGAAAGAAGAAATAAATTTTCAGAGAAGCTTATAAAGATGTTTGCGTTTTGATTTGTAACACAATACCACTCCTCTGAATAATTAGCTGACTCATGATTGTTATGACTCAGCACGAATGAATCTTATTTTATCTCTAGTTCCGTTTTGCTTTCTGATACTAATCGATTCGAATTTTGAATATATCGATGGAGCAAGTTAACATCATTTAGCAACACTAATACTAGCTCTATTATTTCAGTTTTTCTTTAATGGAATGCGGTATTCAGATTATCACAAATAGTCATCAAGCAATGAATCATTCATTTAGTGAAAAAGTATCATTAAAAGTTTTAAATTTATTCTTAAAATTAGAGTCATTTACTGGGAATTCAAAACCAGTGAAGTTTCGAATTCTTTCCTTTTTTTTTGCATCGCCATCTGTACCAAATATAAGCTTATATAAAAATTTAAGTTTTTCTTTCTTCAGATTTTTCAGTACATTGCTCATCTCATTAATTTCGTCAATCTTCATTTTTAAATTAACAAAAAAGAATACAACTAACTTACCTCAAATTTTAAAATTAAATTCTTGAAGAGCATGTATTAATCCAATAATCAGCACATTATTAAATTAAATTGAATCGCAATTTGATGCGAAATATAGATCCATTTTTTCACATCAGGAATCTGTATGCCACTTCAGATGTTTCAATGGAATTCCTATGTTACCAGGTTTACGATGACCAAAAGCACAAAACGCTTAGACATTTACAACAATCATTTAAAATATTTAACATTAACATTTAAACACATTTTACAAAAAAATTCGTACGAACAGAAAACAATTAATACAATTCTACATCGTCAACAATTTAACTTATCTTCTACAATGTCATCCTTCTCTTCTCGCTGACACGCTTCCGTCTACCTCTCCAGGTCATAAGCTCGTGCAACGCACAAAAGCGTTCGCTATAGTATTGCAATCGGAGTTGATAGCAGTTCTACACACACACATTGTTGGATTTTGTTATTTTTTGTTTTTATATTACTTTTAGTAGCCTCATTTTCATTGTGTTTTCGAAGATATGAAAAATTATTCTCCTTGTGTTTTTAGTTTTAAATCAGATCTTAAATTTAGAATTATGGTGACGGGTTGGTGGTATTTCCCTATGTTGAATATCTTTTTAGCTCTTACAGGAATTCTCATTTGATAATATTTACAATTTGAATTTTGGTTTTCTGTTAGTTTTTCTTGTTCGAAATATTTTGTACTTATGATTTGTTCATTATATGAACTTGGTTACATATCAATGATATATATAAAGTATGACAAAAAATTTCAAACAAAATCTTTGAATTTGAAGTAGTTAATTGTTTTATATAAATTATTAGATCCTATAAGGTTTGTAATTTTTTTTTGTTTTCCTTCATTCCTAATAATTAAAGAATATCAGTGTGGTTACGATTAAATTTAGAATTAATATTTAGCTGATCAGTGCCAGTAAAATACACCTAAACATTATCAAGTATTTTACACCTCATATGATGAAAGTATTTTGTTTAAATGCGTATAATTTCAATGGTGATAGGCAGAATTGATTGAATGGAAAAAAGAAGAGTTAACTCTAGCAATTAGTAGAGCTCAAATTGATAGGAAGCTCCCGGTACTTAGGCTCGATTACGTCAAGAGCATTGAGTTATGCTTCTGATGTGAGAAAGTGAGCACGTTTAATTAATTTCGTTAACGTAGCTTCTAAGCGACAACTTTCTCCCACCACTTAATTATTCGACATGCATTGAACTTGCGATTAATTCTTTCTTTCTTTGCTGTTCGATCAATAATTTTATAGAGCTATTGATTATTGGGAAGTAGCCAATTTTTTCCTTGATGTGAATTATTAATTTCAAAGTTCTAAATTTTATAGAACTCATTCTAATAATTTTTTCGCGTCATAGAGGTAAAAGAGAATGTTCTACTTCTCTAGAAATATATGTAACATAAGGGTTCTTTAAAAAGTTAGTAAGTTTTTATGAACAAGTGACAAAATAAGTAAGCAATCATTTCCATTCCCATTTAATCCATTTATTGAAGTAACTATGAAATGTAAAATGTGAAAAGCGTTACTTTTAGGTCTCTATTTATTACCATATGTAAATATGATGTTTTGTTATACATTATTTTAAGAATAAAATTCGAATATGAACTGCCAGTTTAAGCAAGTTTGATCTGTTTTTGAAATTTATCCATTAATTCCTTGTTTGTATGTATTTACAATTTTATATCTTGTGAATTATTACTGTATTAGTAATCATTAGTTATATTTTTACTCTTTTGTGATGTACAATTTTTTTATTTAATAATATTAAAAACATATATGACTATTTTCATGAAACGGGAGAAAAAGGGATGGCATAATTTTCAATGAATATAAAGGGACAAATTGCAGAATACAATACATACAACATTTTAACTAAAAATATCATCATAGTTTAAATTTTTTTTTAACAGCAATAAGTAATCCTCAAAATACATAACTTCTTGATTGATAATAATTGATAATTGAACTTCTTGATTCTACCAATAAGCCCTTTTCTTTCGTTAAACATGAGTACTCGTACAAGGATTTTGAAGTTCGATTTTTACTCATTTAGTTTATAAAGAGGAAAAATGGAAGATTTAAATATTTTTTGATAAAATAACATGGAAAATATGCTTGTGATTTGCACGAGTAAATGATCTCATTAATAACATTTCTTTTAAAAAACGTTAAGAATAGAAAAAATAAATAACGATGACATTGCAAGGAATTCAGATCAAAAATTGATTGTATCATTTGATGAATATTTATCAGGATTTTAATAAATAAGAGTTTTTGCAGAAATTATGTTCACCAAAGCAACTCAAAATTTCAAATAGAAATTTATATGAATTTTATAAATCAAACAATTTTGATTTATGATTCTATAATTTGTAATGTTTGATACTGTGGGAAATTATTATATAAACTTGTATTTATCTAATTCTCTAAAGATATCAAAATATAGAAGGTTACATGTAAAAAATAAAATATTTTAAGTTCATTAAAACATTTCTACTTTACAGTATTACTTATAATAGATATTTTATGTTGGGGTTATTTAAAATGGTTTATATATAGATCATTTGAATTGAATCAATGTTTTTAAATAGATGAACAACTTTGCTTAGATTATTTTCTTATGTACACTTTGTATGTAAGAGGGGAAACAGAAAAACACTAAATGCCATCATTTTTTTACTGAGCAGTATTTTTCCTACCTCATTATAGAACATGTATCACATGAAAAAAAAAATGATAAATTGAAATTGAATCTTCTGCTTGGTTAAGGACTTCTTAAATTTCTCAGACAGAATATCTTTGTATATTTACTTAGAATAAAAAAATTTTGTGCATGTGAGCTTGTATTTATTCTCTAAAGGAAGTTTTTTAATAATATATTATGCATATATTTTCTCATAAAACTTAAAATATGTTTTTTTCCGTCTCTCATTTCTGGTTTGCGCAGATATTTCCTTTTGAAAAGTAATATCTGCGCGAAAAGGAAAAAAAAAGGAACTCAATATTTTAAAAGGTTATATCGGAAGTAATATCATGTAAAATTTTATATTTCAAGGAAAGGAAGATTGTTTTTAGGAACTATCGACCTACCTAGATACTATTTTATTGTCCCCCTCACTTCAGAATTTTTTTTCTTTCAAATTTTATACATTTCACATCGTCAAATAGGTAAGTATGATTTGGAAGAAGCAGGAAGTAAGACTTGCAGTTTATAAAATGTTATGTAATGATCAATTTTCAAATATCGTTGTGAGTGCTGTGTATTCGAGGCTTCCAAATATCTTTGTAATATAAATGTCAATATAAATAACCATTACTAATTTCTAGATCTTTATTTTTTTCAGTACTCTCAAATTTTGAATTTATTTCACCACAATGGGATGGTTTTATAAGATAGATTGTAAAGTATTGGTAAAAACAGAGTTAAACTCGAATTGAAAAAAAATATCTGAAAATCATGTATAGCATTTTAACTACTAAAATTTTAATTAACATTTAACTCAAACTAAACAAATATCTGCTTAACCCAGAACAGGTAATTTCCATACTCGATTTATATAACACAAGCACAATAAAATGCATTTTCTTACTAACTTCTGGTTTGTGTTGAAAGTTTCATCAAATTATGATATAAAATTTTATAAAATGTACTAGAATGATACAGTTATCTAAGGAAGAATGAATTTTTTTCTACAGTATCATAGATCTACACGAGTGATGGTATATGAAAGAATATCAGTATAAAAAGAATGAATAACGCGACGGATTAAGAATTGAAGCCCATATTCCTAGAAAATGTAAGGAAATTTTCACATTTTGTAATACTGTTTTGAAATGCTAAGAGTTTCAATTTTTGTGTGTGTGATCATTTTAATATTTTGAAAGGCGATATATAAATCCCTTCTAAATGTTTTTCATATACGTTTTTGCCTTAGTACTACTGTTTTTTATAATTTATTGGAACATAATGTTTTGGCGAAAATGGAGTGAATTCGAAAGAGGAGGACGCTTTATGAATCTCTGAAACTATTTCAAATGATAGTAATTTTAACTAATTATTATAATTCTAACTAATTATTTAACCATACCCAAACTGAACAGTAAATTACTGATGTGAAATAAGGTCATTTCCATATCAGTTTTATAATTATGATACCAAGTACGGTAAAGTTAGTTCTCTTAATAACTCATGATTCTCTTATATATATTGGGCATTTAACAAAAAATGTAGCGTATTTATTTACTTGAATTTCCGGAAATGCAAAAGAGCTAAAACAGTGTTCTCAATATTCAGTTTTCCTACACTATCCTAGAGTTATATGTGATTGATATTATAAAGGAGAATATCAGTAATGCACATGATCTAACAACTCCGTGGAATAAAAGTTGACGCCCATATTCACTGAAAATATAGTTTCACTTTTGTTCATATAACTCACGACTAACACTTTATGATTAGAATTTAATGAGCTGTCACTTATAGTTTCATTATCGTGTGAGAAATTTTGAAGTGCCTTCATTAAGTATGACAAAGATGGAAAGTGAATACGTTCAATAAATGTGCTATGCTAATAATTTATTAAATAAGTATGAGATTTTACCAACCAATTATTGTATGGATGTTAGAGCTTCAAAATACTTCAAGTATACAATAATAGTCAATATCATATGAATTTTAAATATTCGATATGACAGTTGTTGGAGACAGAATTGACTGCTCATTTTTAATTAATGCATCTAGAAGGGTTAACGTGTTGCCAGAAATTGGAGAAAAGTTGGAAACATATACGGGATTGAAATGAAAAATAAAGTGCAAAAATAATTTTTATATAATTGGTTTTAGGACCAAATAGCCTAAAATAAAGAAGTAAAGTGATTAGTGTTAAGTTTAAAGAAAATGGTTTTATTTTTAAATCAGCCTATGTTTTCATAAAATATTGTTTTGAGAATTTATATGTATATTATTTGTAAGAGATCTGGATGATATTTAAAAGAGCTTGAAAGTGAAATAAAAATAAAGTTGTTAAAAGTTCCATGTATTTTCGATGGAAATTTTTTATCAAAGAATACAACTAGAGAAATAAAGAGAGAGATATAACAAAGTTTTTAAAGGAATATAACCTAATAATACTTAAAAATGATGAAAAGGGGAAAAAAAAGTACCTTAAGTGTGTGAAACAATTAGAGCATCAAAAGTACGGAGCACAACATGTAGCCTAATTTTAAATATATCGAAAAAATAAATTTTTAAGTATTATTTTTGTGAAAGATGTAAAAAGACCATACAGTTATTTTTTCATAATACATACCACAATATTACCGCAATATATATACGAGAGCTATTCAAAAAGTAAGGAACGTTTTAGAATTAAAAAGAAACTAAGTACAAGAAAAAAAATTATTATATTCATCAGAAAGAGCAACTAAAATTCTACTTTTCTACATAGTAACCAAACAAATTGAGGCACTTATTAAAGCGGTGGACAAGCTTTGAAATTTCTTCGTCACAGAATTCTGCCGCCTGCAATCTCAGCCAGTCGGTGACGCGCACCCGCAGCTCCTTGTCATCGTCAAAGCGCTGTGTTGCTAGCCAGTTCTTCATCCAGTAATGAATCACCATGTCTGTCATAAACCTTCAGAAATGTCAAAGCTGCCCCCATTCACTAACCTTTATGGTGGTCTGTAAGCAATTTCGGCACCCATCTTGCACAAAATTTGCGGTAGCCTAGCTTTTGTGTGACAATTTCAAACAACTAAGTCCGTGAAACTTGTAGAAAACTAAGAGAAAACTCCGTTATAGTGAAACGGCGGTTTTCACGAATCTTTTCATCAACTTAACCTACCAGTTCGTCAGTCATAAAGCTAGGGCATCCACTCTTCTCTTCATCGTGAACGTTAGTTAGCCATTTTTAAACTGAATGCACCATTTCCGGATTGAACTTTCTTTCATTACGTTGTTTGTTTCCGTACACTTCACACACTTGCCGATAAATTTCCATAGGTTTCAAGTTTTTTGCTAACAAAAACCGTATCACAGACCGCACCTCACAACTGACAGAATTTTTAATTGCAGGGCACATTTTAAATTTGAATATCGAAAAAAATGCGCAGAGTGGAAATGTTTCCATTGTGATGGCTGGACGCCGACTGAGATGCCGAGCACGCAGACACAAAAATGTACTTGATCGGCGCGCGCCTAGCGACGTCAGTCGGAAACGTTCCTTACTTCCTGAATATATATATATATATATATATACTTGTGTACAAAATTAGGAGAATTTGTAAGTCATGCCTATATTTTGACAAAACGTATTGATCAAAGTACGAATTTTCAAGTGGAAGAAATAGGCGAATATTCAGAGTCGAATACGTAAGAGTACACTAGTCTGTCTGTGGAGTAGATAAAAGCTCACGAAGAGTTGACGACGATTTGTGTACTCGTACTTCACCACATTTGCCATGTTTCCCGAAAACGTTTGGTAAATTTTGTGAAGTATCAAGTAAAGGGAATGGCCATGAACGTATTAATTACGCTATGTAATGGTGAATTGTCGGTTGATTAGAGGCAAACCAATCATAAGCACAGGTGCTTAATGAGTTAAAATTAACGTCCAGTGTCATCTACAATTTGTGGAAACAGTTTGAAAACATTGCTGCCATATCTGGAAGACTTGGATAAGTTTTTATGGATCGCATATCATTATATAATTTTAAATTAACACTTAATTTATTTCGTGATTAACTTTTATTTAAATATAAAATATATT
>BMAW01053527.1:0-14732 GCA_019974015.1 Nephila pilipes | reverse complement strand
TATTGAAATGTTTATTCTAATATGCCAAAGAATTTGTTAAATATTTGGAATGAAATACATCTATTTATGCCATGTAGTTGGATTGCGACTCTTTTGTAGAATCGATCAGTTTCACCAATTTTTGAATAATTTATTTCTGATAACTCCGTGACTTGTAATGGTACTTCTTAGTATTATTCAGCTTATTATACGTGTCTGTTTTCAAGTGATACTTCTATTTTTAAGTTAGAAATGTGATTTGAAATGATTACAGTATTACTTTTAATTTTAAAAAATAATTGCTTCAGATATATATATATATATATATATATATATATATGTGTGTGTGTGTATAGAAAAAAAGATGGCTATTAACCAGGAACCGAGGTTATAAGCGGATCGAGTTCCCATTATTCGAGGGAAAATGGTAAGTTTTTAGAGTCACGATTGGCATAAATATGGTCTCAGACCGTTTCAGGTTATTTGGATTATCGCAGAAAAGTACTCAGGCAATTGTTTGCGGATTATGCTGACTTTGCTTTAGAATTGTAATATGTGCGATAATATCTGACAATATGTGTATTTTATTAACTAGTGTCGTCTGCGTTTATTTTAACTAATTAAACATTTAAATTATTTGTATCTGCATACCAATCGATGTAAGTAAACAACTTATTAACCAACTAAAGTATTCGTCATTATATGGTGAAACAAACCAGATCGCTATATATGCATGTACTTTTAAAATTTATGTTGAACAAAGAACGGAGAGATCCGGTAATAATTCAGTTGCTAATAATTCCCTTCTACCATGCTATAAAGAAAGACAATAATTTTCGTACACCCGAAATATATTAAAAACTGTTATAGGTTTGATTATCCTTACCATTTCTTGATTACTAGTTTGAGTTACAAAAAACAGAAACGAAACTGCGTCTTTCGAAGAAGGGACTGGTAAAATTGGGTACCTTGAAAGAAACTCAAAACAAGTCCAAATAACATTTTTATTTTATTTTGTTTTAATATAACACTCAATTCTTAAACTTATGTATACAAAACTCAGAATTTACATAGAGAAATCTTGTTGATTTATACGAATTTGGAGAGTCAGTCTCTTACATAATTCGAAAACAAATTCGTCTTCCCCATCATTATCAGATCCACTGCTGGAATCAAGGGTACACTATTTGAAACTTTTGCGAAATAACCATCAATATGTAGTTAATATGTCTGATATAAGTAGGATGTAATGCATGTGTGATTCATTGCGATCTTCTTCGCGGGTCGAAGAAAGCTTGTCTTCTGTCTCATCCTCAGAAGACTATTCCTATGCAATATTCTTTTCCCTTACGATTCCTCCAGGTTTCCGATCTCTTCATTTTCCTTTTTCAGGCTCATGGTTCCTTAGACTCGCTTATTTCATTTTGTCATTTGGATTTGTCGGAGAATGAGGTCAAAATGTCTATAGGATTCCAACATAGGTTGTGTTTTTTTTTTTTTTTTTCTTCTTTTATTGAACCTAGGAAAAGGAACATTCTGAAGAGGTTGGTGGAGGTTTGTCAACCGAACTTAACTAACACCGTGTACCCGGTCTTAACTGTAGGTTAAGACCAAATATCTACTAGTCTTGCCTCTCCCCTGGGTACACGGATTTGCTTCATAGGGATAGTCATATTAAATATGGGGTCATTGAAACAAGAGTAAGGGACTCCACGAAAGGGGCAATACTTAGCAGAATAACTTCAACAAGTATTATGGAATTTACTTCGAATATGCAGAAAAGAAGTAACTACGCAGCAGTAGATTGATGATGTAACAAATATATTTCTATTACTTTTTCGAAACATCCATAGGTAATGCAAGAAATCTTGCAAGTCGATCTTGGACTGAAACCCTAGAGCACTCTGTTTGTCGTTAACGATTGATCCTGTTTCAAATGTAAGCCGACAAGTAGCAGCACCTGCTGGAAAAAAGATTTACCCTGTTTCACCCTACTGTCCTCTACTTGCGAAAGAGATTAAATATTTTAATCAATCTTTTTTCCTCTTCATTCATTATATTATTTAAAAATAATTGAAAAATATGTTAAGGACATTAAAATCTATAATCCCTTTTCCATATAACTAAACTAAGTGGTATTCCTGTCAGAAATTAAAGAGGTGTGAACAACTTTTGAAATAATATCAAATGTTCTTGCAGATATTTAACAGAAAATAAAAGTTAATTATAAAAACTAGTTTTTATTAAGTTCCTAAAGATTTTGATCAATGTATTCTTATGAAAGACTTATTCATGTTTTTATGACCAAATTTTGATTGAGTTTTAAGACTTTAATACAGCAAATTATTTCACAAATAATTTGCTCAGAGCAATCATTAATGAAACATTATATTGAAGATAAACTAATTATATTTGAAATTATGAACTGGTTTCAGTCAGCTGAATTTTAATATTTCAATCTTTGTGCAACTTATTTAAAATAGGTCTACCAATACAAATATTCTTCTTAAAGATAATATTTAAGTTATTTGGTTTCATTTTCAGAAGGAATTATGACATTTAGCAATACTTATTTTATTATCAGAAAATTGAAGGTCCAAATAAATGCTGAATAATATGTTCTATTTCCCTTTCTGTGAAGTATAAAAGACATATTATATCAAAAAATTGTAGTTGATAATTTATGAATAATTTCATAAAAATTGAGACTTTCTGTAAGATGCGTTACAACTTACTATTTTAGTTCAAAACTGTCTTGAAATGTACAGAGCGGATTTGAAAAACTATTTTCAATCCTGGATTCTATTCAGTATCATACTAGTATAATAGATCTGCGTATACGATCTTGAGTATCTGCCTTAGGAAAATAATCTTCAAAGGAAAGATTATTATCTAAATTTTATGAAGTGAATATAATATCCAAAACTCTCGAGTGTTCTGATAAGCCACTCGTAACACAAGAGGGTATCATAAAGTGTCAATAATTACTAAGAAATAACCTAGATATATCGATTAAATTTATTCTGCATATTAATTGATCCTCATGTACATAATGCTGACAAGTATAGCTATTCGTGTTTGTTTATTTGGTTTCCGAAAGCCGTACTTTAGAGTAAGTAACCTATAGTATAGTGGAATTTTATATATTATCTCGGGATATCTTGAAGGTTTAATAATTACTAAGAGATTCAAGTTAGAAATGTAATTTTTTTCATTTATTATTCATATGATTTCCTTACTTATTGTCACCAACCGAAATATTAGATTTTTCACTGCGTTATTTGACCTTTCGAAGGCCATCATTGTGGAACTCAGCAAATTTAACTCTATCTTCTTAGTAATGGAAGTTAATTCAATCTAATTCTGACTAAAATCAAATAAATCAACATAAACAGCTATAATTTACATCATTATGTACATAAGGATCTTTTAATATGTAGACTAATTTTTTGCAGAAATCTCGGACGTTTCTTTGTGATGATAAAACCCTGGTAGTTAAATGTTTATTCGCAATTCAGTGTAAATACATTAATAGTAATACATTATGTATCAGACATTTGTTATGATTCTACTATTTATAATAGCATTTTATGATTTCTTTAGTCTAAGCTTCTAATTTGTGTTATAGTACACCGTTCACGGAGTTGTGACTCATTTCATTTAAATAAATTTGAATTGATTAACACGGTTAAAAGCATTTACCTAGCATATATTTGTTTATATAAGTGTGTTTGAGTATAATAAATACTTCTACTGAATTATTCACATGATATAATACGAAATAAAGAAATCATTTTGTCCATTTAGAAAAAAATATATAAGCATTCAAATAAAGTTTAACAAAAACTTGGGAGTTTCTTAAATTTTGTATGTTAAATTAGATGTTGAATATCCACTTACAAACTGTATATTAAAGACCTTGATATAATGCAATTTGTTAAATCATTACTTGATTGTAGTAACTGTTATTATGCGCTCACACAACTGCATCGTTTTATGAATTATAATACATAAGACAAATTCTGAAACAAGAATGCAAAACCTATGGAAGGAAAATGAAAAAAAGACATTTATTGTCTCATGAATAATTCTTTGGTAGAACATAATTTAAGACAATAAAATACATCCTGCGCTATGACTTCTAACGAAGTCATGCCGCAGACTATAATCATATAAAGATTGATATATATTATAAAAATAGCAAAAAAATTAAAGAAAATTTATGAAATATAATTTCTCTTTTATTCTATAGAAGCTTTTAGATAAGTAAATGCTAGTATAGGTGCTATTTCTATAATAACATTTCTCGTTACAAAACACAAAAATAAAATATTAAAACTGTTTTTCAGATATCATATCGTATGATTTATATATATTCTGCATCAATTAATTATAATTCCTAGCTATCCCATATCCTAAATATTATTATTTATTCTAATACATAATTCTGTTATTATATGACAACAGTTTCTCAATTGAAAAAATTATGTTAGAATTTTGACCCCTTAGTATTATAACTTCTCCTTGGATTTGACACACGATTTTAAAATTTTCTTAAAATTATTATTTCTGAGTTGAAGAACATGTGATAAGTTTCATAAATAGAGATCGATATATACGTCATGATTCTTCGAGTTATTTGTGGTACAGGATTATATTTTGCAGCCTCAGTTGACGAGTTTTCATGATAACAGTTAATTACCAGGGTTGTTTTCGTTGAGTTGTAGGTTTGAGTCCCGATGCCACTAAAGATCTGCCGTATAGCAGTGGTGATGCACGTTAAATCTTTCAAAGTTTCAATTTATATAGTACGATATTTTTGAAGGTCTTAAAAATACATTGATGGTCGATGAAAATAGCGCACCATGAATTAAGAACTGGTTGGATATGAAATGAAAGACACATAAAATGAAATACAAATGATTTCAAAATTGTAGTAGCATGGAATTATTAATGCCGTAGATGTTCATTTCAATTAAAATACATCTATCGAAATCAATTAAAAGTTTAGTTCGTAATATACGGCCTCTAAAAGGCATTTCTCTTCTTCGGTTTACTTTAATACATCAGTCAGTACCTTGTTCCTTCATATGATGTCAAAAAGACATCAATATTTAAACTTGCTGTCTCATTATTAGATTTTCTTTGCTGAGTGTATGCGCGTGCGCTTTCATACGAAATTTGTTGATTTCCATTCCAGGTTAATCATTTGCTATTTGCTAAGTTTCATGGTTGTAGCACGATTCCTTAGGGGCGTCTAATTTTAATTGAAAGTGTGTTTATTTTGCATTAACTTTAAAATGTCCTTGTTCCAATTATGATACTTAACACTTTTTATTCTTGCTAAAAAATCTAAGTTTCAACATCAAGTCGAAATGTATTCATTAAAAAGATACAGTTATAGAAAAAAGTGATTTAATGTAATTTACATAGAATTAGTGAGTGGTACAAAATAATTGATAATAACACATAAATTTCTTTAAAAATAAAAAGGAATTCATAAAGTATGTATTTGGTATACATTCTGAAACATAAGGAAAAAACACATTTTTACTGAACGCCAAATTACTGATTTGACTTTTTTTTTCAGAAGTAATCAATTCATTTTCCATTCGCAAGTATTTACTTATGCTTCTAAAATTAGATGATTAGTAGCATGAATGATTTGCAGCAATTTATTAAATGGGTGTGAGCTTGTTCTAGTTGCAGAAGCTTAGCAAAAAAATGCCAACAAGAGATCGTAATCACTTCGAGAAAAGTCAGTCCAAAGAAACTCTTCCAGTAATAAATGAGTATTTAATTCCCAAATTACACCTGCAGGTTTCCTGAGATTGAGCTCTTCTTTTGGAAGTCATTTTAAACAAAGAAACGTGTATTTCGCTTTGTAAAATGTCTCTATTCTTTTCCTCTTACAAGGAGAGAAAATCTTTTAATAGGATTTCTTCAGCGAGTGAAGAAACTTTAAAAGTACAGAGGAAAACTTCTTTAAAGGTGAAAGTATCATCGGCCCGTGTGTGGAAAAAAGTAGCAATGTGTTATTATTTGAATGATATATTTTTTTTTATATTTCCTATATATCGCTTGAAATTTAAATTGGAAGCTATATTGTGTCCCATAATAATATTCCATTTATAAAACTTTTTAGTTGAACAAAATATTGAATTAATTAATTTGCATAATTCTTTTTCGTATTGTGTTCGCTTATGTTTTAATTTAATTGCTTAGTTAAAACAATAGGTTTCTCTTGATAAGAAAATATACTTAAGATAAAATATTTTGCATTCGTAAAATATTTTTACACGAATTCAATTTTGAATTTTTAGAAATATGTAAAAAATATCAAATATAATTTTAAAAAAAATATGTTAACAGTAAGAAAACTTATTCTAACAATTTATTATTCAGATAATTAACTTGTTTAGTTCACATACTTTTTTGTGCATTACTTTAAATGTATATTACTCTTTCTTTTCGACTTCCAAACACCCATAACACTAACCACAAAAGTGGACCCCAAATTCTGGTGTGATAATAAATGAATTTTTGTGTTCTAAAAATGTGTTTTACGTAATGTATGTATCTCGAAAGAAGTTTGAAGAATATTTCATGGAAACAAATTCTTACTTATGTAAGTAAAAGTAATTACATTTGTTATTTTCTATATTTACATCACGTAACCACATATTATATTTTGATTCAGATATATAACATTTTTATTTTACTTCTTAAGTTCTGAATGAACGAGACACAATAAAAATCACTCAAGAAAAATTCAGAAAAAAATGTTACTGTATTTGTTTTAATCATTAGAACGATTATAAACTACTAACAATATAAATAAAGTGTTTATTAAATCACTTCCCTAAACATAAAATTGTAATTGAGAATTCTACTTAGCGTAATCAAATAGAAAATAAGATCCTATTCGGGAAGGAATCAGTATAAAAAAAATCTGAATTAAGTATCCACGTTTTGAAGAATACCTTTCCTATCTGGGACCAAAATCAAGACACCAATCTATATATATATAATTAACTTTATATATCCTCATATCGAACAATCTCTCAGCCGTAATATCTTATTCACTATAACACTTTCATGGAATACCAATATAAATAAGTCAAAAGGGGAGATATTTTCATTTCAAATAAGATCATGAAAGATCCCTGAAGGTTAGTGGAATGTAGAAGACCGTTAAGTTTTTTTTTATACATTTCTTACAATACTGTATATGTTATACATTTTTAAAATTATACATAGTATATCTAGCTACATAAATTGAAATTTTAAATTTTATGTAATATTTCCAGTCTATAAATACATTTTGGTGAACAATATAAATTAGACTTACGACCTATCATTCAGAACGAAATTCGGTCGTAAGTCAAGGAGCATTCTAGTTAAACAGTATTGAATTAATTTTTCATGCCTTTATGGAATACAGAGAACATTAATATGATGAACCTGTTGTACTATTTAGACAGAAAATTGGCTTTACCGAATAAATAAAAATAACATAAAAAACAGAGATTATAAATTGTAATAAAATGATTCGTTACATATAAACATATGTTGTAAAAGAAACTTTTCCTAAATGAAATACATATAATATTTCAGTTCTTATCAATTATCTCAATACACTTATACTTGCTATCGCTTTGTGACTAATTGTATTATATGGAATGATTTTATTAGGGCACTAATAGCTTAAAAGTTTCGCTTCCTTGTTTATCAGAATGAAGGAAATTAAAATTAGATAGTTAATTCTGATTAATATTCATAAACAAATAAACAAGTAGTCAATTTACTTGAATAATGAGGAATAAATTCGAATATATTTTTGAACAAAAAAATACAGATAATCGAGAAATAAAGTTTTATGAATACTAGTTAGCATTCTATTCCTCAAATATTGTTTGGGTACATAAAATCATGATAAACTACAAATGCTCTAAAACAGCTGATCATAACCATTTCTAGTGAACTATTGGTTAAATCTTACAGGTAGATCGAGTCCAAGCCCCATAAGACAACAACTAAAAACACTCGATTTAGTCTTCTACTGCCATATCGATTCAGTACCAATTTCGTTGTCCTCATGAGCACATAGGGACATTGATAGGTGCTGTTATTAGGCTTAGTGTTTCGTGTTTGGTAACAATGACTACTCCACGCGAACTTCACTGGACTCAGTCTTTAAGTAGAGGCGGTCGTCCACTGCGTAGCCCACGGTGAGGGATAACGCCTGAAATTATTTATTCTCTGAGCACTCTTGACTTAGTGGATCGAGTAAAATTGAGTTCCCTAACAATGTCCGAAATAGAATAATCCATGCGTCTAGCTCCAGCTAGCGTTTCGCTTTCAAGATCTGTTAACTCTCATATGGCCGATCTCGTACAACCCTAAATACGTCAGAAGGCTTTTCACATAGATCACCTGAGCATGTATAAAGAAAAACTCTGACAATTCACTATTCATTTATGCAGTTCTTACACAAAACTTTTTCTATCTGATTATGTGTTTATTGTTTTCCATTGACTTTTGGTACTTAAATGACTGTTTCTGGAAAATCTGGTAAAAAGAAAAGAAAAACACGTTTTATTAAAACGATTGATAAAATACAATTATACACATTAAATTGTACTGAAGGTTAGTTGATAGTTAGGAAAAAATTCAGTGCTTGAAGTATATTATAAGGCAAATCTTCATAACACTTGTAATAAATTCAAATGAAATTAATGACTAGTAAGAGATGAATAATAGCAAAACTTAATACATATATTAGAAAATTTGTCAGACAAACTTATCAGGTTACATATATATATATATGTATTCCAAATAAGAAAAAATCATACAATACCTAAACTGTATACATCAATGTAGTTAGTATATGTTTCAATTTCATAAATTATTTTTCAAGTTAATCAATATGCGAAATAATAATGAAAAAATTTTCAATGCGTATCGCGTCAAATTTTGCATTTTCAATTCATACATATATCACTTGTTTTAAAATAGATATTTTAAAATAAGATTTTTACTATTAGATAATTATATGTTATTTTGTAAACAAATTATTAAGTATTAGTAATGAGATATTCTTTTGAATTAAATATAAATCTAAAAGTAGATAAAAAAAGCCCGTTGGTATGAGAACCAAATATATATTAAAATTTATTATATCTAACATATTCATTGAATGTTTAAATGGACATGCAACTATAAATTGTCGTATCTCTTTCTATAGTTATTTTTTAAGATAGCGATTTTTATTCTAAAGGTAGTACTAGAAAATAATTTACATTGCACATTTAATAAATGAATTAAAACCCTTGTAAAATATGATTTCATTTCACAATATATTGCAAGAAAGACAAAATAATTTATCATAATTTGAAATTACTATCATTGAAACCTTTAAGGATATTTTTGTCGATTTTTAGTCTCATTTTATTAAAAGGGAATACATCATTAACGAAAAATTACAGTTTTCTAAAAATTTCCAAATAATTCTTTTATTAAAAACTAATACTTCTTTTGATTATTTATTTCTAGAATACTATTTCTGATATTTCTGAAAAAACTTCGCAGTAATGAATCACCTTCTAAATAAAATAGTACATAAATAATTAAAATAAGTCATAATTTTAAAAATACAATATCATTTTTATCATTATCCAGCAACAAAAATCTTTCGAAAATATATATTTACAAAAGAGTTTCATCATTATTTGTATTTTTCGAACACTTTGAATCCTTGTTTAATGACCTCTATTAAATATGAATGCTGTAATATTTGATTTTTCAGAACAATTATAGGATTTAATATAATATAATTTTTTTTACATCCTTTATTCCATTTTATAGAAAAAAGCAGCAGTTGCTAGCATCTGAAATTCAAATTACTTATCCAAATAATGACTAAAAATATTTATATACAAAAGGCTTTGGATGGAAAGGAAAGTAAAATACCCAGTGTTATTTAAAAGCATTTTTAAATAAAATAAGTACACAAAATGCAAAAATTCTGAAATTTAAAAATAAATTAATGCTTTAAATTAGCGTTTTTATTGAAGATATTTTTTTCAGAGTGGTATTTTTTTCCCTGATAAATATCAATGTACTGAGTAATTTAACAGATAACTACCTTCGATATATTTTCTTGTTTATCTTTTTATTCAAAGACCATGAATGAATAAATAAAAAATTTAAGAAAATTCATCCTCATTAACATTTTCCGTCAAACATTAAATTCTCTAAAAAATATGTATTGAAAATATGCATGAAATAAATGTTCGCTTAGTAATATTACTTATTACTTTTAATGACTAATTAGCTTTCTACATAGCTAATGTATTAATTCATAGGAATATCGGAATTAATTAAAAATAGTAAAAGTGCTTTCGAAGAAGAATTTTAATTACTAAGAACGTGCCGAAAGATATAAATCAGAAAATGGTGAATAAATTGAAAGGATTTGCCTTACATTCTATTAAGATTAATTATTCCGTACGATTATAATTAGAATATTCTTAATTAATGAACTAAAAGTTTATAATAATTAATTTTTATTGTATAGTAATATTAGTAGTATGTAAAACTGTTAGATAAATTAATATAATAATATATGGTCATAAAAGTAAGTCAGAAATATATATTGAACAAATGCCTCTTTGCCAACATCTTTTAATGAAACTTGTGGAATAAATTGTTTGCTTAGAAGAAGCAAGGAGGAATATAGATTAAATTTGATCGCAATTTAACATCAACTATTTCTCTTAGACATATACTATTCTTTTTAAACAAATAATCATTTTTGAAAAATGTTTAATCGTTTTCCATACATTGTCATAAATATTTTTTGGAATTGAGTGTAATGAGTTTTAAATTAAAACGCTGAATGATTAAATTATATTATAAAAGTCAGGTGTTATTTTGCTTTCACAAATTCATTTTCCTCTTCAATTCCGCACATAAATCATCGAATTTCCTTCTTATGAATCGACCATATCTCGCCTTATTTCACTTCGCATCGCATCTGCAATTCAATCACTACTCATTATTTGTAAATCTGAGTCACATTCAGAGAATTAACTACACAATTAATTCCATGTGGAGACAAGAATGAATCGTGTAAAAATATGATTCATTCTTGTCTTTCTGAGGTGATTTTCTAAATAGTGCCACGAATTGCCTCCCTTCGGTTTTTGCTTCTCACTTTCCTTCAGTAGAGTAAAAACTATTTAGTTTCATCAATCGAACTTCTTTACATTTATCAAAAATCAGGCAAATTTTAGTTCAAAATGCCTCTCTTTCTGTTACAAGTATCTAAGATAATCAGTGTTTCAATATATGAAGGATGTAATTTTTATTAAATATTTAAGGTAAAATATTATTTCCATTACATTTCTTACGTCTTCATTGTATGAGCATGTGCATATTTTATTTGCCTGATACTACCTGGGTGTTTGAACTTAACAGCTATCAAATAGGCAAGCTTCAAATTACAATATATAAATAAAAAATTATAATAGAGACATTAGGTTATATAACTTTTGAAGTATTGAAAAAATAAATTCGCATTCAAATGTATACTTTGAAACATGATCTCTCAATAAATAATCAGTCAAAAAAATCTTTAAATATTTTATTCTAGCTGTAAAATGAGCACATTTATAATATATAACTAATCTGGAGTATTTACTTAATCACATCCTTTGCTTAAATTAAAACTGATAATTCTTTTTAAAAACAGCAAAACTACATCCGATTCCAAGTATCTTTTAGTAACTGGATCCAAATAAGAATATACTTAGAATATTTCCTTACACTTTTTTGCGCCAATATAAAGTATTCAACAATATTTCTATATTTTGTATTTACTCCTATTTTTAGTATTTCTCTATTACCTACACTACGTTCTACGTACGAAGTTATTCTCTACATTTTTATACAGCAAAACTAATTCACAAAAATCACGGTTCATTCAAAAGACTATTACTCAATTCAAATAACATAACTAAGTAACTTCAAATGTTATAGTTAAAGGGAAAGT
Source organism: Nephila pilipes (assembly GCA_019974015.1). Taxonomy (NCBI): domain Eukaryota; kingdom Metazoa; phylum Arthropoda; class Arachnida; order Araneae; family Nephilidae; genus Nephila; species Nephila pilipes. Next base: position 2,698 of record BMAW01053527.1, on the reverse strand, counting down.
TACTTGAGAACCTATTTCCGTTTCATTTAGAAAGATACATTTTGTAAATAAAACATTCAGACTCAATATACATGTTTGTGAATTACATTCAGGATAAAAGTCATTTACTTCGGAAATAAAAACGTTATTGGAAAATTATTAAAAAAATATGTTACATCGAAGCTATTTTATCAAATGTTTTGATTTTGTTACAATACCATTTTCTTAAACTTATGTGTGTCTTTGTTTGTTTTTCTCAGTAAATCTCTTTTGTACCCATTTTTCATGAATGTGTATTAAATAATTTTGTAAAAATAGCATGTTTATTTTTCGAATACTTTGATATTTTTCGGGAGCCTAATTTTTTGGTTTAATATATTAGATTACATATTTATATATTTTCATAAAATTATTAGGTTAACATCTATTTCTTCGGAATAGACTAACATGGCTTACTGTAATTATACACGTCATACTATTGTGTAAGAATGCTATGACAATTGTCCATGGAAAAATTGTTTTTAATAACTATAATTACACTTTAAAAGCAAAGAACACATATATATTTAATAATATTATTTAAATTTCTTGCACACCATTTTCAAATAAATTGTTTATATTGTCTGTAATACAGAAAGAAAAAATTAAAATATTTTAAATATTTTAATTTTTTAAAACACTTACTTTTCTTCCTGTTTCTGTTGATCTAAATTGATATAAGGTAAACGATATTACAAAAGAATTCTTATGATATTCACTGTTTATAGTATCTTTGAAACTAGAAACATTTATTATATTTTCTAAAAGTGATAATTATACTTTACAAAAATGAAACTGTTTCTAATCAGCGGCAATTAAAAATAATCTAAATACTTATAATTTAAACCATTCTCTAATTTATTATAATTATAACAAAATTTGTTTGCATGTTAAGACTAAAGATTTTCGAGAGCAATTGTCTTTCTTCTCATGTAATTTTCTAGTTTCATTTCATTTTAGAGATTTATTTCATTATTACTTGATTGTATAAATATTAATAAGTGACTTAATATTGTTTTTTATAACAATGCTGAAACTACTATTTAAAAATGTTTATTATGCTTGATAAAAAGTATAAAATGATAAAAAAAAGCAATTTTTGTAAGAAACGAAGAAATGCCTTATATTATTATAACAATATATTTATGCAAATATGAAAAATTAACAATGCATAAAATAATAAAAAATAAGATAAGTTAAAAAATAATACTAAACATCAAAATATCTAATTTCTATCTAAAAATAATGTAATATATATAAACAGACAGAATGATTTCAGTGAAAAATTACATGCAGAATATACTAAGTCAAGCTTGTTATAATTTGTAAAAAATAACAGATATTTCATAAATTATCTTCAAGCTTGTTGAGATTATATTTGAATAAATTAGATAATTATATCTTATCAATAATTAAATTTTACATAAATTGCTCATTATTTGTTGATAAATTAGAAAAGCCTTTTTTAACTCACTGTCTTTGTAGTTCTGCAATTGCTTCAAAATATCAAATCATTTGATGTATTCATACAACTCTGCGCTGATTAAATTTATAGAGGTTGTACTTTAAAGTAAAGAAATAAAATCGGTTTTCTATTTATTTATGTATTTCCTTAAAAGTTATTTTATTTCCTCATTATGGTATTGAATTAATGCGTATTAAAAATCAGGACTATTGGCGACAATACAACAAATTTTTAGTACATAATCAGATTAAGAATGTGACCATCGAATTAAGATATTTCATTCCAAAAAAATATTTTAATCGACTGTAGACTTAAAGAGGATATCTTGGCTAAATTCTAATTTAGAATTATTTTACAGTTATTTACTTTAACCTTATAGTACAAAAACAGGCATTTATAACTTTATAAGGTGAAATTCGTTACACTATGTACCAAGGAAGTATTTGAGGAAAAAGAAAATACCCAAATAATGGGAAAAAAGAAGTAATGGATAAAATAAAGAGCTTTGTGGCTGTTGAAAATTATGTTCAATCCGTGATACAAGTTTTGATTCCACGTATTCCTTCTCATGTGAAGCGAGGGGTGTTGTAAGTTAAATTGATCTGGTTTTGAGAATATTTACGTTAAATAGAGAGAAGGTACGGAAATGAGGAGTCATTCAAGGTGTCGCCTTTGTTTTTATAAAACAGGCTTTAAAAACATTCAATGCCATAAACATTTACGCACCAAGAAGTAAAAATGAGATTGTTACGAAACTTGGCATGAAGATATGTGTCAGGTAGATACATACATGATTAGAAATGAAGCGTGGTCGCTCATTGTGTAATGCCATCTGAGGGCATTGAACTTCATTCTCCTTGAATTAAAAAACTGGAAAACAGAGCTTTTTTGTGTGTATTTAATCTGTTGCAGAGGGACACTGTTCAATAATAGCTACCGATACACCACCAACGTTGAAAATGTGAGCAGCAGTCTCAGTCTTAGAGGGGAAGAATCATAGGGATGATGAAAACCGGATTGACACCTCGGCGAGTAGCTCTCCACCTAGGTCGCACTGACATTACTATGAGGAGGTGTTGGGACCAATGGACAAGAGAAGGGTCTGTTACACATAGACCAGGCTCAGCATGCCCTCGTTGGACCAATAATCGAGAAGACCGTCGCAGCATACGACACGCACATATAGCGCCATCTGTATCATTGTCCACAATCCAT
>BMAW01053525.1:970000-1032598 GCA_019974015.1 Nephila pilipes | reverse complement strand
TTTTTAATGGGTAAAAACACCGTGCAAGCGAAACAATGGATTGAAAAATGTTACCCGGACTCTTGTCCATCAAAAGCAACGATTTGTCGGTGGTTTGCCGAGTTTAAACGTGGTCGTACCGACACAAATGACGCGGAACGCTCGGGTAGACCTGTGGAAGCCGTTACACCGGAAAATGTGAGTGAAGTGACAAAAATTATAATGAAAGATCGTAAAGTGAAGCTCCGTGAGATTGCTGAGATGACACAGATATCATATGGAAGTGTATTTACTGAAAAAGGTTTTTTGAAGTGAAGTGAAAAAGGTTTTTTCCAAGTGGGTGCCGCGATTGCTTTCGATGGAACAAAAACAGCAACGAGTCGATGATTCAGAAAGCTGTTTATCGCTATTTACTCGCAACAAAAAAGATTTCTTGCGAAAAAAAAAAGAAAAAAATTCGGAAAAGCGTTGGAACGATTGTATCCCCCTAAAAGGTGATTAACAAAAGGTGTTATGTTGATGAATAAAAAAAAATTTTGCAAAAAAAATGTTGTTTTCAATTTTAGACTCGGGAGTTATTGATCGATGTGTTAGCTTTCACTTTGGTACGAACAGAAGAAATTTTTGACACCATTTCAGAGTCCGCTCATATATGTTAATATAATTTTGATATAAACAATCACCTGATATTAAACTCTGAAGTTGTTTTGCAGTAAAAAAGGCGTGGACATCTTCTGCTGCCAATATTTGTTTTTCTAGTTTTGAATGTTCTTTCTTAAAAATGAAACTTTTTTTTTAATTTCACTTTTTTTTAACTTCAAGATAATGTTGCTTTTTTTATTTTCTGAAAACAGGAGATAAAAATAAATCAAACGACATTTTTTTAAGATTTGTAAAATTTTCAAAAGAGAGGCTTAAAAATTTTTAAAACCTAAGGGTTGACTATTTCTCCACTTATTCCTTTCATTAGCTAAATATGGTACAATTATATCATTGTATCACAATATACATAATATCTATACCAAATAGTAAAAAAGTAGTATTTTAGATTTTTAACTTTCGACTTTAGTATCTTTGATCGTTGATCGTTAAAAAAAATAGACTAAAAATTTCTTATATATGTTGATCAGGCAGATGACAAAGGGGATCACGAATATTTTTAAAAATTCGGAAAAAGGTCGCGATTGAAAAAGAGTTATGAATCAATGTTCTAGAAGAACAATTATTTTCTCTACAAAATATATTATCTAAGCTCTGACGAAAATTTTAAAGCATTTAGTCTTAATTTTTTTTAATGATTTGTTATTATAATGTGCGTTTGAAGAGGAGTCGGCATTGATGATAAACTCATTATTCTTCAACTTTAAATTCCTTTTAAATTATTAAATTACTAATCTCCATGATAATAAAATATAAAGTTCATTAATTTTTAACGAAAGCTATTTAAATAACGTAAACATATTAATGTTAGATACGTAACCATTTACATCAGATCCAAGACAGTAAAGGACATTTGAACACCTTTTTAAAAATTTGCTTGTAACATTTTGATTATAACTGATTTAAGAAAATAAAATTTGTAGGCACTAATGAGTACATTTTTTTGGCATTATCCTTCGTCGAGTAATTTACTAAAAGGGGCAACTCTACCAGCTCTGTCTGTGATTCGTTATTAGAATCAAGCAATACATTTTAGCAATAAAGTGCCCGAACACTCGTTTGAATTGGGGTTTTTTTAATATATTGATATAATATTAATTCACAAAGTGTTACAGATAACAATTTTATATTATTTTTACATTCTTATGCCGTTTTCGCGATATGATCGAATATGTCAAATCGAATTAGGACTATAGAAAAAGCATTATTTCCCGAATAATCTTATGAGAGTCCTAATTTTACATTACATACAAGAAATATAACAGGTACAAAACATTACAACCACCATGGCCACTATCTTGATATGATCATTGCTCTGTTGGCATGCTGCTGGTTCTCTCGTACTTCTATATATGGGAATAACAGTATTGAGGGTAATAAAATTTGAATCAGTTAACCAATCAACAAAATCATTGCTATATTTAGAAGAATGGTCTGTTCCCCACATCAGATGAAAAGGGTTAATGTTCACAAAAATAAAATATGGTTAGGTTAAAAATTTGAAAGAGGATTTTATTAATGAGAGACATTTAGTCCACTTAAACAAGAAATTTTTCCATTACATTTTTCTTTACGGACAAGAAAATAATTCTATTTTTTATTTTAACTACAAATATTTCTGGATCTTGCGTTTTTGCTATTTGTGTAGGAATTTGTTGGGCATGCATATGTTTGGTATTACTATTAGCAGTCTTCCTCCAGGTCTGTCTGTTCTTTCTAATCTAAAAACAGTTTTGTTGGGAAAATTTGATATCCTCTGTCAAGAAAGTTTCCTGAAACAGCCAAAAATCTGCTTGTGAAGATAATTAACCAAATAGATTTTTTTTTCAGGCATCTACAGTTCCATTGCAAAAAGTTCATAAATGAAATAGAAAAAAAAGAAAATTTTACATATCGTAATTTCTATCTTTCTTTCGAGAATTTATCTTAAAAATAAAAGGGAATGTGGATTTTTTTTTACAGTGCAAATTAGAGGGGAAATTTATAGAACATATAAATAATCAACGTTATTCTGATCCTTTTCCTCTTTTATTAGATGAATCTTTCTAAAAGACGTACAGGAAATTTTATTACCAGCTCTATTTATCACAGTAAGTACCTGCTTTTTCATGGTTGGAGATTTAACTTAAGTTCCTAATTCAAGAAAGTTACATAAATGTGTGAATATTATTTCCATTGTTTTTGGAAAACTTCCATCAGGAATGCCGTTTGCTTTTCCAACAAAATTTGAAATGAATTTATTTATTTTATTTATTTATTTTAATTTTTGATCTAACAGTTCTTGCATATTATTACCCTTGGAATTAGTTTTAAATCATGTGTAAAAATTCTCAGTGTTTTATCTCGAAATCATTGGCTCGCTTCTAGTATTGTTAAGTACTGTACGTTCTTTGATTCCAATATTTGTTTCTTATTAATATGTATAGGACATTCCAGTGAATTTACTAAATAATTTCCTTAACTATTGATGCAGCTCTTGATTATACATTCACCTGAATGAGATGTGCCGTAATTTGCACAAGCTACTGACTGTTAGCAAAATCAAAATCCATCTAGAACACTAAAATACTCAGAACATTGTCTGGGTTTGCTTATGAAAAACTGAGCTTTATGATTTATGAACCAAAGGTGGATGCTGTTTGGCATTCTCGTTCCCAGGAAAGTTGTCAATACTGGTGAAATTTCCAGACATGTTTCAGATCCTATATAACAAATTTCAACCCAGCTTGAGTCTATTCGTTAAATGAAAGGGAAGATTAAAGAAGAAGGAAGGGAAATAAAGGATGATGTTTTGTCTTGCCGAAATACTTTTATAGTAATAAAAAGTTGATATCTTAGTCTTCATAGACAAAAAAAAAGTAAACAAACTCAAACTTTTAAGAAACTTGCCGGAAGTCCTAATCGGGATATCAATATGAAGTGTTATTGCTTCAGTGTGTGTGTTTTCTCCGTAAACTGTAGGCTAAGGAATTAAATTCCTCAAAAATCAATCAATCAATCACTTTGTTGAACTCTTGCTGAAGGAGGAAAAAGATTTGTTATTATTTTGAAACCAGAGTGGTAAATTGTTTTTTTCCACATAATCGTTAATGGTGAATATTTGATTGTAACCAATCAAAGAAAAAAAATTAAGCAATGTCATCAACAAAACAACAGAGAGTGAAAAGTGGGAAAAAGAATAAACCATCTCCAAAGGATAAACAAGCGTATGTCCTATGATAAATTTTCTGTGTATTTTTATTTTGATATTGAGGTGTCTTAAAAATTAGCAACGTCTAATGAAATTAAAAATGCTTTTGTCGCTTATATTTTTCTTCATTCTGATTATTTTTATATATTGTATGATGCTTTGACGAATTTTTTAAATTAAGGGGGTTCAGTAGAACTTATTTGTTAATAATAGTAGAATTCATTGTATTAAAATTCTGCCTTTTGAATCTCTTTTATTTATTTATTTATTTTCTCTTTTCATTTCCTTTACAAATGATACACATCGCTTTTTTTAAATTAAATTTTAAAAGTAACAAATCAGTATGTTATTTCCATTTCTAAAATCTACCACTGATCTAAGTGTTTTAAAAAGGATTTTGTTAAGTATGTTTTATGCACCCTTTTTTTTTTTTTTTTTTGTACTTAAAAAATACTAAATATAAATAGTTGTTAGAGAAACTATTCAAAACTTGGAATTTTTCTTATTTATTTCCATTGAAGTCTCTGAGAAATATATTTTTCTAGGAAAAAAAAATTTTAACTAAATTTTTCAATCTTCTATTTGATTTCTAATCTTCTCTTTGAGACTTTTTTTTAAATTCTTTGTCAAGAAACTAATGCATAATCAAAGATTATCAATTATAATTAATATTTTACACGAAATTGGAAGTAAAATTTAATTTGAATCTGTAAGTAATAAGTAATTCTATATGTTTGTGACTTAAAAAGACTTCTATATTTTTAGGTTATTATTAAAGGAAAGAGTTATGAAAATAAAGCGAGATGTTTTGAAAACTGTGGAATTAATGCTTGAAGCAAATATATCTGAGAAATGGTTTTTACAAAATGTAAGATTAAATTGACTTTTTCAAATTTCATTTTCTTCATAAAGTAGTCCATATTTATTAACTACAATGAATTGTTTCCCTCTTAGTTCCGTGTGAAGAGATATTACTTAAAAATTCATTGATCTAGTATCATAATTATTTGCTGAAATTAATAAAAGCCATTATTTTTTAGAAATTAATGAAGCCACAACTTTTGGTGAAGCAATGCAAATTGAACTAGACACTTTGACATTGAAGTAGATGTGTGGAATTGAATACTTAAATCTTATTTTCTGTCATTTATACTGACTTACAATTTAAATATAAAAATTATAAGATCACTCAAAATTCAACCTTTTCGCATCAAAAGCAATGTTAATGCCAGCTTCAAAGAAGGTGTAAAAAATGAAACAATTTCGTAGAGCTGATTTTGTTTCCAAAAAAAAATGGAATGAAAATCAGGGGTTTTTTTTTTTCCCAAAATGAATGAATTTTTGGAATCACTGTGTTATATAAGACTACTTTTGTTTAATAATAATGGTGGCAATTTTTGTTATAAATTCTGAGTTTAACTGTACTCTAACCCAATAGGATAGGAGGGAAAGAAGAAAAAAGCGGACTATAATAATTGAATCTGCTTATTTGGATAATTAAATGCCTCATAGAAGTGAACTGTTTAAAATAGAATCATGAAAGATTTCCTCCAATGGAAACATAAAATCTGAACATGAAATAGGTAAAACTCTTAATTTTTGCTCCTTTAACTCTCAGTATTTGCTCACTTTTCAGCAAAAAAGGAATTGTAAGGAACACAAAAAAGATCTGACAATAAGAATTTATTACCTTATAATAATTGACAAATTTTCTAGCTGAGAATGAAAAATACTAATTAACTCATAAAATAACATGACTGACAAGTAAAAAAGTGTCTCATGTGAATGTGTGGAAAAATATGAAGTCAAATGTATGAGAGTGCTAACTTTGAGAACTACAAGTCTTAAAATGTCATATAGGAACATATCTGAAGTTAGTAGAGCCCTCAGGCATTTAACCTTCTTCAGGTAGGTAAAGATATCATGACCTTGAGGCATCCAGATGACCTTTTTCTATCTCGTGGGTTTTGCTGTTTTTTGGTAAATGCAGATGTTTCAAACTCAGGGAAACCCTAGTAATTCTTTTCTATTTTTGACTCTCCTTGTTGCAAATTTTCTTCTTTTGTTTTCTTTTTTCCATCTACATCACAGTTCCCCTATCTTTTGACTTTTTGTACACATTGTCTGAAGTTTTTCCTTACACAAATTCTTTCTATTGATTGGTTTTATATTTTGTTCTGCAAGTATCTTTCAATTTTGATACATTTATATTTTAGTATCATTTTTATTTTTACTCCACTTGTTTGCTGCATGCTGCTTCCCATAAGGAGAAAGGTGATTGCCTTGGGAATATCTTTTGTGTTTCTTTTGGTCCATGCTTTATTAAAGATGGCTAGCAGAAAAGAGCCTGCTTCTTTCAATGGTTGTATATCTCTTTTTGGTTCCTTCTGATTTCACACAGAGACATTGCTGTAGGGCTAGTGCTACAAATAAGGCATGTATAAGGTTTCATAGTAGATCCTCACCATGATGCTGTAGTACTTCAGTATGTGCTATTCCTGACAATTGTCAGTTTGATAACTGCTTTCCTTGTTGGACTTCATACAGAGCAGAGGTACACCAAGATGAATACTTTTTTTTTACATATGGATCATGCTCTTTTACATCCCTGGGGAAAGACCATGTGTTTTCCAAATCCTTAACCTTTGATGAAACTTTGACTCATTCACATTTCCTTATTCTGTATTTACCAAACAATGAAATGTCCTAGAAGTCTTCTTATATAGAAAGTTCTTCTTGGAGTAGATAGTGAACCTAAATAATTAAAATTCTAATAAATTTGCTAATTGAAACCAGATCTGCTTTACAATCCAATTTATTTTTATGAGTGAAAACATTTAGCAATTCTCCACTTAATGTTTATTCCCATAATTTTTAAATTCTTACCACTTTGTGATTTCTGAACCTTATATATTTTGCTCCTCTTAAGTAGAAATCTTGATAGATTTTTTATTCAGTGTCACTCAAGTCAGGAGAATAATAAGTCAAAGAGACAAAACTATTTTCTCCAAACTAAACATTTAATATTAACTTTTCAAGTCTCCATTTACCAGCTGCTGCAATTAAGGCAGGCTATTTGAACTTTAAAATAAGGCCATAGATTTTTAATCCTCTATAATGTTTTAAGTGCCTGAGGCTAGGACACATTCTCAAATTCTGCATTTTGTGAACAACATACATGTTCCAAATCATGCTTGATCTAGTACTTCCATTGATCATATAAATATAAAGTATATTCTAGAACCAAAATGTGTCAACTACTCGCAATCCCATTTGACCAATTCCAAGACTTCTTCAATGGTTATAAAATACCTTGAGCAAAGTATTTCTTACCTTGAAGCTAAGAAGTTGATTCTTCCTTCAAAATCACCTACTCGTGCTCAGGTAACTAAACCTCTCATTGCTTTTGTTGCTTCCCTAACCAACCCAAATATCACTTTCTTTTAAAAGCTTTCTTATCTACAGTTTCTAAATCCACATCCACTCAGGCACTCATTCTACCTTCCTCTGCCACCATACTTTCCACCTCCAAACCAACTAACACCTGACATCCATTCCTATCTTTCACATGGCTTAGAAAAATGAAACAAAAAAATAAGCTTGCAATTAGAAAGAATTTCAAAATTATATCTCATCCCACATTAGGAAATGAGTCCAAAATAGCTGTTAACTTAAACTCACATAAACCAAAAAAAAAAAAAAAGTTTTATGCTGTCTAACCTTGAGAAGGATAATGATACAATCCTTTACAATGTTGATGACTCTTGGTTAATAGATGCTGTGTATGAGATGGAAACCTGTCCTTTTAAATTCCTCTAAAAGCCTTAATTGAATGTAATGATTGTCATTAGTTGTGCTTCAATTTCTCTACTTAGTTTCAATTACTATTTTAAGGTATGCTTGTCATTTTTTTATATTGTAACTTTTTACTTTTTAATAATTATAGACTAATTAACTGTATAAAGTTTTTCACAATATAAAGAGAATTTAGATTTAATGTTTGTCTACTTTGCCTTCAAATAATACTTTCACCCACTCACTAAAGTAGGTAGATATGTCATGTTTAGAAACTGTACATGGGGGGAGGGGATATTTTTAGACAAGTAAAATTTCAATTTAGACAGCAATAACTACAAATGGCATGAGTTAAGACAAGAATCTCATGATTTCTGCGATAGGCATATGGGAGATGGTTCCATTTTAGATTGAAGCTCTTTTTCATATTTGCTGGAAAATGATGTCCAAGAAGAGTTGATAATAATAAGAACTCAAACAGCTATCAACTGATGTTATATGAAAGTCTTCAAGCCACTTTTAGGAGGGCTGAAATGAAAATTCCATTAAGATGTAATGCTTCCAGTCATGCATTTCAATTAACAAAAGATTTGTTTAAAATCGAAAATATTTGTATTATACCTTGATTGAATCTCGGGTTTCACTTATGCCATTTAGAAAACAAATTGGTTTATTGATCAAGTATACCAAAATAACAAGCAATATCATTTGCCACATATATTGAAAGTTACCTTTAGGGAGAAATCAGACAATATTCTGAAAACTTTCTTGGAAAAAAATTAAATTAAATGGATACTAAATTGCGTGTTTCAAGTTATTCACAAAAATAGTGACACATCTCAATAAAATTACTAAAATCGACATGTAGTCTAATTTTATAATGGTTATTTTTGGCACTTGCTTATATTGCTGTTTTATTTTTTCAAACAATTTCTTATGTGCAAGTTGTCGCATTTTAATAATAAAATTCATGTACTGTCATAAAATACTTTTGATTTTGAATAAATATTTCTCTAATTTAATAAATAGCAACAATTCGCATGGCCTTATACTTTTGTCGCAGACTGTAGTTTGATGTTGTATAAAAGAACTGATTCATAAAAATAATTTTTAAGAAATCCTAGAATTTTAAAATTAGCTTTTGTAGTACTCAACTGTTAGGGAAACTCAATTTTATTTGAATGTGTCATGAATAATAAGATATGTTTATTCACCCTTGCATTTTCATTGATATATTTTTTCACTCGATTTACATATCGCTTACCAATATATGAAGTCAATTTGACTTTAAAAATTTTTTTTCTTCTAATTGTAGTGTGCAAAATTATGTAAACAAGATTATGCTGATATTATTCAAGAAAGAAGTATTGAACATGTTTGTGGTTATCCTCTGTGTGATAAACCCATCAAGACAGTATGTTCTTTTTATTAATGGGCCTTTATTAATTTTTTTATGTATTAGTTATTATAAATGTTTATCTATCAAAAAAGTAACAAAGGAATATTTAATATTTTTGAATTGAAATATCTGGGTTTTTTTTTTTTTTTTCCAATTCTAAATAATTATGGAAAGCTTCATGGTTTTAATATCTTTATAATTTTAATTACTTCTGACTTTTTTACTGAATGAAATCTTATTGAAATTCTTAATAAAAATAAAAATAAAAGCTGAGTTGATGCTTATTTTTTTTTATTTGCTTTTGAATATTTTATCACTAATATACACTAGTAGAGGTTGATTACACTTATGTTCTCAAATATTCTTTCAGAAAAAAATTAATGCTTAATAATGATACATGAATTGTTTAATAATGTTGAATTTAGAGCTATTACTCAAAATTAGTAAGATGTATTATAAATTCCTTAGAAGAAAATAGAAATTGATTTTTTGTTGTTGTTGTTTATTGCTTTATTATTTCTTATTCTTTTATGTAATATTTTCTTTACATTTCAGATTACCCAGCAGTACCATATTTCTTGCATTACAAATAAAGTTTATGATATAACAGAAAGAAAGGTGTATATATATTTCATTTTTAGTCAAATTTGTGTAGAATTAAAGCTTGTTATATTTAAAATTATTCTAAATTACATTATATGCTAAATTTGATATGTGAATTTTTTTGTTATGAGGATATTTTTCCCATTTTATTTTGTTCTGTCATTTTTATCAAAAGGAAGTTATTCCATTTTAGGGCTAAGTAACTGAATAGAATTTCTGAGCTTAAAAAATCTGGATATTTAAAATTTTGTTTTGGATAATTTATATTTGTTTATGCAATAAACTGAAATATATGTATAATTTATATCTGTTAATATAATAAACTGAAACATATTTATAAAATAAGATATGTTATATAGGGCATTCCTACTTCCTTTTCTTTTTTACATAGTATTGTTAGTTAAAATGTAAAAGACGGATTTCTGATTGTGTCGCATTTTATTGTATTTATGAGTAAATATTTTACATTTGAAATAAGAAATTATTCATTGTAAGACATTCCTTGAACTTCTGCATTGTGTGTGAGGGAGGGAGAGTAATATATAATTTCTATGTGTTTATTTGACATTGTTCATGTATTTTTAAATTTATTTTATTTTTTAGTGCTTTTGTTGTAATGAATGTTACAAAGCTTCAAATTATATTAAAACACAATTGCCTGACTTACCCCTATACATGCGTAAAGCTGAAATACAAGAAAGACAGTATAAATTACTCTGTGATTCTGTTAACAAGTAAAGTATACAATGTTTATGGCTATCTTAACATAATATTGTTCATAAATTCTGCACATTTTTTATATCAATCTTTGACTTTAAATTTTGACCTTTCTATCTAAAGAGCAGCATATCTTATTACATTACTAATATATGTTTCATACTTTCATTTCTATGTTGTAACGTTAAATTGATATTTTACTTTACCTGTTAAAATAAAGATGAATACATTGTAATAATGCTGTGTGGTAAATGTGGATGTGTATATAAGTATACTAAATAGTAATGGGATAAAAGTATTCTAAAATATTTTAATTTAGAAGTATTTTTTATCTCATACTGGGTTGTGAGTTTGAGACCTGCTGTGAGAAATGAGGCAAAGACTGCATGTAGCATAAACATATTTGGCAAAATTATTTCCTCCTCTTATACTTTTTCTTTGGAAATGTAGTAGTGTGTTTTAAAGTTTAAGTAAACAAAAAAATTTAAAGTTAAAGAATTTTTTTTCCCCTAAAATTTTATGTAATCTTATTTAATGTGAAAATGCATGTTTTTTTCATTTGTCAAAAATTGTGATGTAAATTATAATGTTATTAATTATTAGCTCATTTGTTGCTAATCTAAGCTTTTATTCCTCCAAATATCATGCTTAATAAATTGAAAATGCTATTTATTAAATGTCTACCCCTTAAAGTCTGATGAAGTGTAAATCTCTCAAAAGTAGAATAGTACTGTTCTAGTGTTATCTGTTATTCAAAATCATAAAACATATCACTAATAGCTGATTGCTTAACTTAAGTGGGATGTTGTTTTATTATTAACCAAAGAAGTCACATTTACCATTAAAAGTGTTTCAGATTTCTATAAATTTTTAGATGGTTTTATCTAAATATATCTACCAATCCAAACAATATAATATAATCCGTGTAGCCGGGGCTGATGCACGTTAAATCTGTTTGGGGCCCAAAGTCCTCCCATTGGCGTGGTGTGGATGTTAGGAGAGGGGGGTGCCAGCTCAGGTGTCGACCTCGTCACTTGACCGTGGTTCAAAATTACGAGGTCCGTAGCCAATAGCTCTCGCGTTACTTCTAGTGCGACATTAATAAAAAAAACTAAACTAAACCAAACAATATAGTTCATACTGTATATGGAAATAACATTTGAACCTTTTTTTTAAAAAAAAGAACAGAACAGAGAAAAATATCAATTAGTGAATTTTATACAAAATGTTAATTGTATAACAGTTATCAAGTTTAGTTTTTGTTTTTCCTCCTCTGCTTTCACTATGATTTCTACTCTGTTAAGAATTCTAATTTAAGAACAGTTATTATTTTCCCAAGATTTTTCAGATATTATTTTACTTATTCATTTGTTTGTTCGCATTAAAAAAGTATTCTAAAATATTTTTACAGAATATTTATTGAGTTTTACTCTAAATATCCATTTGTTTATAGATTAGGTACTCTAGCTAGTCTTACATATAGATTGATATCTGAAATATCATTTAAAATTGTTTATGTTAATTCAGCTTTAAACCATTCTGTTTTGTCTGTATTCAAGCTTTATACTTCTTCCATTTTTTTATATATCTTTTTAACAATAGCTCAAATAATTATTAAATTCTCAGGGGAAGTGTTGGTGAAGAAGTTATTTTTAACAGATCTATTAGCAAGGAGGATGTTGAAGAAACAATTGAATCTGTAGCTTTAGAATCGGTGGCAAATCACTTGTCTAATATTTTGCAGGAAGATATAAAAGGATGTGTGGAGCATCTTGGAAATTTAAAAATTACTGAAAATGTTTATGAGTAAGTAATGATGAATTATGTTTATAAAAAGAACCAGAATGAAAGTTTTTCAGATATCATTTGTGTTTTTTATTTAATGCATGGATTTAACTTGTTTGTTTCCAGCATAAATTTTTCGTACAAGAAATGCAACTGTGAATCCTAATTTGCAATGATTGAAAATGCTAACATGTTCTAGTTGCTTTTGAAAAATTTAAGCAAAATAAATACATTACATTTATCAGATTTACAAATCTATTTACTTCAAGCTATACCACAAAATAAAATGACTATTTTGAAGAAAGTTAAGTATAAAAAAATTTTACTTAAAAAATAAAGCTAATAAATATATAGGAATAATGACCACTGAATAAAAATGTGTGCATTGCCAATGATATAAAATGTTTCTTTTATATACTTTTGGAATTAATTTAAGTGAACATATTTGTTAATTATATATATATTCCGTCTCAGAAATCTTGTAATGCTGCTTTCTTAGTGTTTTGGTGGAATTTTCTTGAATTAAAAAAAAAATTCAGTGATCGTTCATTATCATTTTTAATATTTATTCTAATATTAGCTAGTTTTATTCATATTGAAATATCATTTACAAACAATACTTCCCCCCCCTCAAACAGTGTTATAAAGATACAGAAGTAAATTTTTGTAAATGATGAGTGTAAAATTGTATCTCTGTCATGATTTTTTTTAAATTACCAATTAGTCTAAAGAGACTGTTATGGTTTTCTTATATATTGAATTTTAATAAGTTTTCAATTTTTGAACATCTTTTTTTATATTTCTGAGGTTTTTGTCTAATATTCATACTTCTGCTCTTACTTTAAACTTAATCGTTTGAAAGAGTTCTCTATCATTTATTAACAATGTAATTTCACAACTTATGAGTAAATTACTCCAATAACTTAGACCAAATTTAATGAGTGATTTCGTTATTGATTGCAGTACTAGTTTTCTTGCTATATAAGAGAGTTCTCTACTCATAGAGTGACGCATTGTATTGTATTTACTACTGCATTCCTGCATAGTAGTCAGTGAAAAGCTTCATATATTTTAGCATCAAACTGTAATTTAGGGAATCCAAATATATCATTGTAATAAAAATATAATTAAAAATGTTCAATTATATTTGAACCATCTGCATATCCTTACACTTTTTATAAAAAAAAAAAATTGGTTTTTATTTTTGATATCTGAAATATATTTGTGCTGACTTTAACTTAATTCTGTTAAGATAGGAATTATTTGTAATTTGTTTACCTTTGAATAGTTTTCATGTGTGATTTTTATAGGTGTTTTGAAAGTATTTTTCTATGGCTGAAAGAGAATCTCATTAACTTTATATCAAATAACTTTAACGTTTTACTGAAAGTACAAATGTTCAAGTAATTTGTAACAGTATTTTTTGTTTTTGAGTAACAGTTTTCATTTAATTTTTCTTTTTGCTTCAGAAAAGCATATGTTTTTCATCTTCCTGAACAAAATAAGGCTACAGACAGTGATGATACATCCTCTGAATCTCTAGATGACGATGATATAGATGAAGATAACAAACGAACACTTTTCCCTGAATATGATAATGTTTCTATTCTGTCTAACAAGCTCATGCCTATTCCTGGGAAAACTAAAAAAGCTGTTCTGATATCTCCTATAAAACCTATGAATACTCCAGAATCTCCAGCAGTTAAATTATCAATAGAATTTGTTAATAATGTATTCCAAGATTGGTTTACTGAAGATACTATGAAATATCTTCTTGGTGAAAGGAAGATGTATTCACTAAAAGCAGACATGCTTTTTCAAACAATGATTTCTTCTGATATTGAACCAAAATCTGAAAAACTCTCATCCATCAAGAAAGAATATATTGATCTTTGTCTAAAAATTGATAAATTACCTGAAGAAAATAGTGACTCTTTAGAAGAAGATATTCCAGAGGATATAACATTTTATTCTAAAACAAAAGAGACTGATTCAGATGTTTTTCATATTAAACCTAATTCTAAACCAAGTAGTTACAAACCACGACCCAAGGGAAAATCTAAGGGAAAGAAAAAGACAGTATCTTTTGAAGACCAAAATGAAAAACAAGAGAAAGAATTATCTAAAATTCAGAAAGCTGCTCTTACATCTGCTTCTGAGGTTAGTATTAATATTCTTGAGATAACTTATCATTTCATGTTATATTTCTAGGTTAAAGTGTCGTAAATGAATGAATATATTTAACCCTTTCGAGATGGCATGCCTTTGCTTTGGACATTCCCTTGGGACAGAGGAGAGTCTAAAAGAACTGTCTCACAAAATTGGGGGGTGGGGCATCACTAAGCCTAACTTTAAAAAAAATCATGACAAATTTTTCATTCTAATGTTATAAGTTTTGGTAACATTTTAGATTTTTAACAATCTTTTTCCTTTAATTTACAGAAAAATACTTATAAAAGAGTGCTTACCATAAGAAATAATTTTCAGAAGCACTGTTGAAATCATTCAGAAAATTTATTGACAAAATACATCAATAAACTTTAAAAATTAGTAAAAAAATATATAAGAAATACTATTTTCAAGAAGTAAAATTTAAAGTGAAAACTAAGTGTGGTAATTCTCAAAACACTGAGAAACGCAAAGTCCTGTATTGTCCATCTCTAATAAAAATGCCCACATCAGAATCGCTAGAAATATTGCTTTCAAAACTTTTAGAAAATTAATCATACTTTCATCATTAATTGGCTCATTGACCATGTTAGTATATTCTTCTGATAAACAATGCTTTCTCGCCATCATAAATAGGAGTCGAGGCTTTCCAAAAAAAAAAAAGGGAAGTAAACAAAATACATCCAAAAGCAATGCAAAGTGAAACAGTACTAATGTTAAAACTTAAAAAAAAAGCAAAATAAAGCCATAGCAAAAACCAATTTAAAAAAAGCATTCAGAAAGAAACCAGAAACGCGAATGTTTACATCACATGGAAGTTTAAGAAACCGAGTTTATTTACATTACTCTTTCTCTCCTACCCACTACAGCTGGTGAGCAAAATACAGAATTAAGGCTGACTGTGAACAAACTGATGGTCAAGATCTTAAAACTATATTCAGTTCAACAGTAATGGACAAAGGGTGCCATCTATAGATTTTAAAAAACGTTCCACCTTAAAATACCAATACGTATCGCCCAGCTGTGAATATCGATTGTGAGTGATGCATATATAGAACACCTGTTCCGAAAGAGTTAAAACATTTGTTGAATATATATTTTTTATATGAATATAATGAAAAATATGATATATTACAGAATTTTTATCATGATTATTTTTGGGGATTTGTAAAAAAGTTTAGATATGTTTTGAAATATTAATAAATATGTTAAATACATATAAGTATGAAAATATTTTTTTTTTTTGGTAATTTGTATTTAATGTACCTCAAACCTTCTAAAATTTTTGGATTTGGAATGGCAGCTCTTTCCTAATGCTTTTAAAATGGTTTTACTAATCTTATTGAAAGAAAAAACAATTGAGGAATTGCAATTGTTTCAACAAATTGTCTTCAAAAATGCTATTGATGTTTTGATGACTATTCCTTTCAGTTAAACTAATTTGTTAAATATTCATCTTTCATGTGTGAAACAAATTTAGTTTAATTAATAACAGCCAAAGGCTTTGAATAATAGGTGAAAACTCGATTTTTCAGAAATTTATTGTGCATATTATGAGGACTCTAATTTATTCTTTTAAACTTATGAGGTGTAGAAAATTTTAGGAGAAAGTTTGTATTAAATTTGGTATTATCATGTTTGGTATAGCTCAAAATTGTAAAAGATTTGTTGTCAATATCATAATGTGATAAGGATTAAAATGCCAATTAAATTTTTGTAATAGTTTTTTTTTTTTTATCCAAGAACTGTGATCTTATTTGATAGATATTACTATGATGAAATTATTTAAAGTTTATTATGCATTTTTTTTATTATTATTATTATTATCATTGTCAATCTAGACTTGTTATAGACAATTATATATGAAAGATGGCTTTTAAAGAATTATGTATTTATTTATTTTGTTTCTTAAAAATTTTTCACCCTTGTTCACATTGTCATAAACTGTTCCTATAAATATGTTTGATTCTTTCAATGATATTTAGAAATTATGAGGACAGTTATAAAGTTTTATTCCTCATGTTAGTGTTGTACTATGAAGACTCTCATCTGAATTGTTTAATGTTTAAATTTACGAAAAGATTGATGACTTATACCATATAATTTTAGCACCATATAATGCATCTATTTCTATAAATGGTAAACTTCTTAAGTTTAGGAGACTCATCATTGAAATTAATGCTAAAAAAAAATTATTAGTGAGAAATTTTGAATAATAGAGATGTGTTATGGCAATATCCTGTGTATTTTAAAAGCAAATTTATTTTTGATTGTTCTTACTAAATTATGTAAAAGTTATGTTGCATCACTAATCTCTCCTGCAACTAAAACAATTTTTAAGGTTAAGAGGAAATTTTTAAAATCAGTATTTAAACTAAATATACTTTTGAAAACTATTTTTAATTAAATGTGCAGTGTGTTTTAGAAGGAAAAGCATTGATTATATAAGAATTGAATGAAATATCAATTAAAAGTACTTGTGAATTGAATTAGCCTTTTAATGCATGAAATATTAAAGCAGGTGTGTATTTTCAGAAGTGCATAGAAAAATTCAAATTAAAAGGAGATTGGAGATTAAAGGATGCTGGGTTGTAATTTTTTACTCAAGAGAACATGTTATTGAAACTTTATGATACTTAAAAGCTGTTACTTTAAAATTTGAATATTGTAAAAAAAATTTGTTGTGTAATTCATTTAAATGAAAAAAAAAAGATTTTAATTAGCAGAATTTAAATGCTGGCTTTATTTAGTTTATTATTATTAAAAACATGGCAACATAACTTTAACAATTATAATTTAACATTTTTGTGTCATATCTAACCTATACATGTAAATGAACCTCAGATCCACACGTTTAATATTATTTTAAACTGATGAGTGAAACATTTGAAAATTATATGAAATTTCTTTTTCTTTTAAATTAATATCATAATATATATTATGAATGCTCTCTATATAATCAGTTTAATTCTTTAAGGAACCAGAAGTAAAACATGTACTGTCTGAACCTGCATTTCCTTTAGTAGACTCTGTTTCCCAAAATGCTTTAAGGAAGCAATTGCTGTCCTCAAAATTAAAGGCAGTGTAAGTATGTAGTCAATAATAAATTAAATGAATCTGAAATACATATTTAAATAATTTTTCAGTTTCATAAAACATTCATTTTACTCATAAGTTTGGATTATTTTATCTCAAATTTTATCATTTGATAAATTGACAATTTTACTTGTTTTCTTATGTTTGTCTGTAATGTGACAAAACAATAAAAAAATGTTACTGTTGTGTCATTACTGTTTAGTATATTATTTTGAAATTAAGTCAATTTTTGCATTAAAGTTATGAAGATGCTTCTATTTATTTAACATATATTTATCTCATATTTGATCTGGAAGCTTTTATAAAAGTATTATATATGTGGGTTTTTTTTATTGAAACTAATTAAAATTTAAGAAAATACTATATTCTATTAAACCATTAAAATTAAAGTATTGTATTTTTGGGAAGGGAATGTTAATTGTATTTTTTTTTAATTTGTTTTTTCCCCTTTAAATCATCTAGGTACTTTGACATGTTGCCAATCATTGGATTACATTATAGGGACATAAGAGATGGAGTTACACGAGTATTAGACACATTGAGGTAATCCATTAGCTAGAGAAATTTTATTTTTTATTCAAATTCTGTATTGTTTGTGAAGACTTATAGCTTTTATCACCTAATAATATATTATTGCTAAATATCAAATTATTTAGAAATTTTAAATTTCTAAACATTTTACTTTTTAGTTCATGGCAGATCTTTATTTCTCATACATGTTAAAAAATTGATCATATTTTATATTCACATGTGATTTTTTTGGGTCAAAATTGATAGTATCTCTTATAATACTTGGCTTTGTCTTATGAGAGATACAGATTTTGTAAATGCAATCTTGAAATCCACTACAGAATGTAAAATAAATTACAAATATATTGATTTATGATTTAATTTCAAATATAGAAAAAGAATTCTAATACAATCGACATATATTCCGATAAAATTCAAACAGAAATATATGACTCGTTTTAATTTAAAAAGACGATCTGAATATCCCTTCCCAAGATGACCTAATTTAGTGACAAATTAAATGATACTTTTTAACTAATCACAATTTTTTAAGAATGAAAATTATAGCATTTTTATATTGGCTCATAGACATTAGTTTTTTAGTAATTTTATCCACACTATAATGTTTTTTTTACTAGACAATACCTTAATTTTCAGGTAAATTGTTTCCCCCCTTTCCAAAGAGAATCTGCTCAAAGATTAATCTCATTTCTTCACTATGTTATCATTAATATAGACTAAAAGCAAAAATGAAAACCTAAGTTAATTTTTGTTTAAATTGTTTCATTTTCAATATGATGAACCATAATTATCATGTTTTACTGAACGATTTTATATGAAAAATCATTCCCTTTTGCAAAGAGTACTAGTTATATTTTCAAATTTATATTATAATGAAAAATATATGGTCATATTTTCAATAATTATATATTAACTATCTATCTATGCTATTTATTTGTTCTTTAAAATCAAAAGTAATATATGACATTCTGAAAATGTATAATCATATTATATATTTTTCATGATTTTTTTTTTATCTTATCTAACAAATTCCTTTCAGCTCTTTGAAGTTCCATGTATTTTTTGAAATCAGAATATTTCTTTCTGATTTATTTAAATTAAAAATGCACTCATTATAATTTACTTGAAATACTATAATTTTTTCCTCTTCAAATTTTTTTTTTTTTTTATTAAATATTTTGGAAATTTGCTTATTAGTTTTGATATTTTATGAAAATGATGCTCTAAATTAGTTATTAATAGTGATTTTTTTAAAAAATTTCTGTAAACTAATGAAGAATACAAAACAATTGAAATAAATTCTGAAGCTAAATAAAAAAAAATCAAAAATAAATATATGTTTGAATTATTATTCTGTAAATGAAGTTACAACATTTTGTATATTCTGTAGCCTTACTCCAACAAATGTGACTTATAAACCTAAGGAGTGGAAATGTATTGCTTTAGTGCTGTTTAGAATGTAAGTATGATTAAGGTTGTATATTAATAATACTATAATTATTACTGTATTAAACAAATTAAATTGTTTAATACAGTATTACTGTATTAAACAAATTAATTTTAAAATATATACTAAATTGTTAACAATTTACATTTTTAAGCCTTAATTACTTTTTTAATTACTTTTGTTTATATTGATTACCATATTTTAACATGTTTAAGGTGCCCTTTTTTGTCAAAAATTGGATTCCAAAAACAGGATAAATTTATGTATTTGGATAGTAATATAGATGCTAATATACATTAATCAATTCCTTAAAACTCAAATTTTCACAACATGTAACACCGCAAACCTCAGACTGACTCCATAGAGTCACGATGTACCTTTTGGATGAGAAATTCATGTGATTGTCAAAAGTTTGGAGAAACAGACTATCACAAGTGACAATCGTCTGCTAAATGGTAATTACTCATGCTCATTGAGGTGCTTAGGTTTTGTCTACTGTTATTTTAACTGACCCACGAATAATCTTTTTTTCCAGAAAGTTTAAAAATATTAGAAAATAAAAAAAAAATTCTTTTTATATCCTGCAAATTTCAAATTGAAAGTGATTAAGTTTCTTGCAAAGCATGGGAATAAAGATGCATCAAGATAGTTTCAGCCTCCTTCTATGACTGTTATTAGATGTGGACAAAGCACAAAGATAAACTCTCACAGATGCCAAGAATGAAAAGAATAACACAAAGAAAAAAGACAAGATGGAAAAACTTGGCAAGGCAGTGGCTCAAATACCAGATCAAAAGCCAAAGGTAACTAGTGACTTTATTTTAACAAAGGTAATCATGGATCAAGGGAAAAATTGCACAGAAGATTTAAAAAAAAAGGACAAGGAACAGGAGAGACAATTGATTTTAATTGCACACCTATCTGGTCCTTCCATTTTATGAAGAGAAATAGTTCCTAGCTTGCTCAGGAAAATTGCTATTTTAGAATCTAAATTATTATTTAAATATTTTTTTAAAAAATTAAACCATCCATTAATATAAGGATATTGATAATCTTCACATCACTGATAAGTTAAAATAATTTTAGAAACGTTCAATATAAGGAATATTTATTTGATTTCAGTATAAACTGGAAGAACCTCAAATACTTTCTTCTTTATTTCATTTGAATTGAATAAATACTCCTATATATGGGATACTTATTGGTAATGTTTCAAAATAAGAAATCTTTAAATATATATATATTCAAATAAGACAGACCTTATTCTAATCTGCTCAGCAAGGGTGAATTCTCTTTATTAATCCTAAAAAGGTAATTTCTACTTTAAGTACATGCATGAAAATTACTTATATAAATTAGCAAAATTTATTTATTTATTTATTTTGAAGGAGAAAAAGTGAAAGCAAGAATTATATCTTTAAAAATTTCTGTTATTCTTTCAACCATTAAATTTTTAGTTATACTTCATTCATAAAGCTGTGTAATGAGAAACTAAGAAGGGGAGGGGGGATGAAAGCAACATCAGAAAAAGTGTAGCAACTTTTTTTAAATTTGAGCAATAACTTCAATTAAAGAATATTGCTATTGAAAATATGGAAAAACCATTGGTATGGATTGTAGAAAATCCATAAAAGTCTAAGCAGATACAAAACACAAATATCAATCATGAATATTACTATAAAGTTTCTCTGATCTGAAATTGCTCTAATTCATATCTAGATAAAATAACTAGAATAGCATCAAATGAGTGATGACAGTAATTAAAATTTTGGTTTTATTTTTATGGATTTTATAATTTTTTGCTTGTTAATATTGTTTATACACATGAATAATAAATTTTATACTTTCTGGTTTGTTTCCCTTAACTGTATATTTTGAGGAACCGATCAGAGTTGATGTGCATTCCATTTACTTTGCAGAACTTTCCTAGTTGTATCACAAATATACTTTAATTATTTACCATATAAACTACATAGATTTGTTTCTTCAATATTTTTAGCAATTTTATGCATTTTTTTTTTACTTTTAATTTAATGAAATATTTTTAAATATTATTTGTCGACCATTTTCAGAGAATCTCTAGCAAAATAATCTGAATTGTTTTTAATGTCCCATACTCGCTTATAATGAGATCATTGCAAGCAAGTGGCAGAGACATAACTTCCTTGTGACATATAGCTTGTTGGTTCAAGTCTTTATTCCACTTAAAAGCATCATGAAATATGTGATGCTGATGGTTCATTCTCAATAGTCCATTATTTAACTCTAGTGTAAGGTCAATAACTAAAAAACTAAACATAATTATTATTTTAAGATTAATTATAAAACCAACCTGCAATTTATTCATTTTAAATATCATATATTTATTTACTGTATTATAAATGTAATGAAAATATTAACCTTTGCAGATTAACCAAAACTACTCATGAAGAACTTCAGCATCATGAATATTTTGATTTCTCCAAATTAAGTGATTCAGTTTTGAAACAATTAAGCATATCAATTTCAGAAATTGAGGAACTTGCATCAGATCTCATTAGCTCAAATCAATTGCAAAGATTACAAGGATCTTATAACTGAATGTAAGAAATAAATATATATTGGTTTATTTACTATTTTATTTAAGAATGCATTGTAGAAACATTATTGTAAAAAATAAAGATATATTTTTCATTACCATACATTTTGCTTCAAGATTTATTCCTTTTCCTGTCTTCAATCATTACAATTTCAAGTGTAAATAAAAAGTTTTTTTCTCCCCTTGTTTCAATGATAGATTTAATTCTCATTTTGTGTGTCTTCATCTAGTTAATATTTTCACTATTTTAATTTTATTCTGGAAATTATTGAATGTATCAAAATTTCCTACAATATTAAGGTAAAACTGTTCTATTTTTAATTTATGTCTACATATGATAAAGGATTTAGAGTTTAAAAAGAAATAATTGTAGATTTCATAGAATAAAGATTTAGTTCATCTGAGAGGGAAAAAAAAATAAACATTTTATTATTAAATTTATATATATTTATTTTAGCTTACAGGTATCAAAAAATAAGCTGACTTAAACTACAGTAAAACATAGTGTTAATATATGTATAAAATTAAAACACATTTCATGCTGTTTCAATTGTTTAATGAGAATTTTATGTTACAGAAAACTGTTATATTTTTTTCAATAAAGAAAATGAAAATCAATCAGATTGCAATACTTGTATAAATTGACATGTAAATAATATATTCATTAATTACACAGTTTTTAGATAATAGCTTATTAAATTATATAAAGTTTAAAAATTACTTAAAAAAACAATGGAACATTTCAGTGCTAATAATAATTTTAAATTAATGACTAGAACCAAATAATTTTTAATATATAAGCTTAACAGCAGTAACATTTTTAAAGAGAGATTCTTCAAAAGAAATTAAATATTAGTAATTAATTGAAAACATTTTATAATGGTACTTATATATATATATATATGCATAAAAGCACAAACTTATTCAGATCCATTTTCAATGTATGTTTAATAATAAATTAAATTAAATGTCTGCATGTAAGGTTAAAAATAGAACAGAGAAAGACAGTTAAAATTGAGTATTATTTTCAGCTGCAAAAGCATGAGATATGAAATATCTCATTTTCAAAGTCAATTGTCACAGTATTTAAATCATTCAGATTTTTATGTCAAAATTATACTTAGCTGTGAAAAAATTCTTAATACAAAAATATTTGGTAGCCGCAATAGACTAGTGGTCATGGTTGCAGACTTGCAGCCGGCGGTTTTCATGGAGTCGTAGGTTTGAGCCTTGATATCACTGAAGACCTGCCGTGTAGCAATGGCTGATACACATTAAATCTGTTCAGGTCCCAAGTCCTCCCATTGGCATACTGTGGAAGTTTGGTGAGGGAGGTGCCTCTTCAGAGTATTATCCCTATTACTTGACAGAGGTTCAAAATTACAAGGTCCGTCATCAATAGCATTCGTGTTGCTTCTCAGTGCGACATTAATAAACAATCATACAATCACAAAAGTATGGAATACTCAATACAACTGTCTTTTTAAAACTAAATCAGAATTTTCCAATAAATTATATTACACTTTTAAAAAAATATATTTAAATCAAAGAGTTTAAAAAAAAATCAACATAGAATACTTTCCATTAAAACTCAGTACGCTAAGTGGCTCTCATTTCCTTAAATATAATATTTTCCTAAAAAATATTGTTTCTGTCAGATATTTACTATTTCATCAAATTTATTTAAATGTATCATGCTAGAGCATGTAATGAATTAAAATAAAAAAAACTTAATATTTTCATTAAACTAAATAATTATCTTGACAGTGCCACTATGTTTTCATACTTTTTGAATTTGTATGCAACAAAAAATTAACATGATTTCTAGCATAACATTAAGACCAAATGAAAAACACGCAATTTTCATACTATATCTCAAAACTCATAAAAATTAGTTTCTGGGTTTATTTCATTCATATGTATTGTCGACTAACTTAATATGTCTTTTGTCTTAACAGCTCAAAAGAAGGAAAATTATACTAAATTAGCAATATTTGTAGATGGATGTAATTTATTAAAACAAAACTAAAAAAAAATAGATATTTTATATATGTTTCTTAAAATGAATAACTAAACAATTATTAAATAAGAAATATATATATATAATTGCTTCAAAAAATTTATCCTTAAAAAGTCATTATGCTTAATTGATTATAAAAGGCAGAATTTTTTGGAAAAAAAATCTCACAATATTTTATAAATATAGGTTTAGTTAAGTGAGGATTTTAGGATCCATAATCCTGTAACTTATATTTGTATTGCATCCTGAATGATGGAGAAATTCTTCATATATATATACTGTCAAATTGGTATTACTATTAATATGTTTAATGAAACATAGTTTAAACATTTTAAGAAGAAAAATAGTTTCAAAGCTATTCGTTTTATGTTTATCATGAGAAAATGTGCTGAGATGGTAAAGTGTAATTTTTTTTCCAATTATAAAATACAATTTTTTAACATATTTTCAATTTTGATGGCAAGACATTACATTAAATATAGAACATAATGAAAATAATGATTTTGCAAGGTAATTCATAAAAAAAGCTGAGTCTCTTTAAATAGTCACATAGAAGTTATTCATTTTTGTACTTATTAAAATTAGATGTATAACTAGGCTATAAATTTGTATTAAAATTAGGTATATAACTAAGCTATAAATTTGTTAAAGCTTTCTTTTTAATGCATAGCAGATTGAAAAGAGTCTATTTAGGTTAAAGAATGAATATGCAGTTTTTTCTTTTTTTCCCTCCATCTCACTTTCGATAAATATCACATATTTCAGTAAACTACATAGTTCAAGAAAACAACTATCCATATGAATTTGGAAAAATAATTTCCTAGATTTCAAAATAGTATTAGAATGTCACACAAACTTTACACATAAAACCTAAATTTCTGTACATTATTTACAGTTTCTAGTTCTTAAGTACTGATACTAGATTGTATTAATCTAATATATTTATATACTTATTTAAGTGTTAAGAGAATAAAGTTAATTTCATCAAAAGTATATTGTTCTTTTAAACCATAGGTCTTCAACCACCAAGCCTGTACTGATTTGTGAGCTGTTATTAAACTGACTAATAATGAAATTAGTATTCCTATACAATACTATTACAGTAGAAATATATTGCACAAAAATAAAGCAAATTTCCTTTCATCCAGATCATGAAAAGCTGTCTTAGTGAATCTGACCTTTAATGTCAATAAGATTGAGGACCGATGTTAACTCTCTATATTCAAAAAATAAACCTTCTTTCCAGAGAAATCTTTTCTTGTCAATAAGAGATGTTCGTGGAATAAAGATAATGCTAAGGTCCATATGAATCTTGTACTTCAAAATGTGCTACTTTTCCATCATCTGCATCAACAGGTTGAGGTGCTGGAGGCACATGAACAAAAACAGCATCACCAGCAACATTTACTAAACATTGACCCTGGAGAAAATATATTTTCAGTAAAGATGACTTTCTCACTAAAATTCTGAATAAAATTTGATGTATTTTGCAATTATTCATAAAGAATTGTAACAATGAAGGAATATGTCCAATCGATTCATAAGAAGCTTACATTTGAAATTAGATGATTAAGAAATGTATATTTCACAATTTCAAATTGATTTCAACATGCAACTTATTTCTTTAGAAATAATAAAGAATTCAAAATTTAAGTTCTCAAACATGTGTATAACATATAAATATCTTATTAAATTAATTTGCATTTATCATTTAATGTAATCAACAATTTTTCTGTTAAAGAATTCTTCTCGATTCTCTATAAATCTGGCAGAAATTGATAAAACTCCAGAGACAGAAAGAGTTGTAAAAAAAAATTCAACTAACATGAAAAATTACATAATTTTTTTTAAAAACCATCACCGTTTAATTCACACTTACCTGATTTTTGTGTGGATTATGTAAGAGAATGCATTGAGTCATGTGAAAACCAACCATTGCGTTACCTCCAAGAGCAGAAACATGAGCCCTCACAATAGCTAAGGTTTCAGCAACAAAGCTCTGAATAAACCCATTCAGACCACCACTCTGGAAAAGCAAAAATTTATTAATGCATTAAGATTCTACCATTTTTTTGAAAAACACTTCTATTATTATTCAAGCTATTTATTAAATGCTATAAACAAATATCGTGTGTACACATAACCAATATATTTATGTATTTTTCATGGGTCTTCGGGCTATTTTAAACTCATTGATTTTAATAAGCAAAATTTTACTTTTCAAATTACCTTATTTAACATTACATAGGACAATTTTGAACTCTTAGATTTTTTTTAATGAACACAATAATATATAATTAAATAGAAAATAAGTGAGCAAAATAGTACTGACAAAATTTATCAAGAATTTTTTTTTCCCCTTTATCTTAAACAGTTAATCATCTTAAATGATTTCAATGTTATATAGAACAACACATTTTGATAGAATATAATACACAAAATAAATATCAGACAGATTTTGTGAGAAGAAAAGAATTTTTTCCCCCTTACTT
Organism: Nephila pilipes; assembly: GCA_019974015.1. Taxonomy (NCBI): domain Eukaryota; kingdom Metazoa; phylum Arthropoda; class Arachnida; order Araneae; family Nephilidae; genus Nephila; species Nephila pilipes. The sequence continues at coordinate 1,006,137 of BMAW01053525.1, read as the reverse complement.
CTCTAATGCTGCTACTTTCTCGGATGAAAAAGAAATCTAAATCTCCAAGATATTGTTCAATTTTCTTTCCAGGAATGTAACTAAGTGGAGTTATATCCACCCCATTGTGTTCTCCCAAAGACAACTGCAAAAAGTATTTGACATTAAATTGTTTTTCATAATTCATTAACATTTTATATACTAAAACATCATTCATGAAAAATTATGAAATTCTTATAAATAAAAACATAATTATAACAGTGTAATATGTTGTGGAATACTTCATTTTATAAATCAGAATTTTTTATGAGCTAAAAGAAAGAGTGAAAAGTTATAAAATTTATACAAATAGGAAAATTATCTAATAATACAATTATCAGATACTCATATAGAATTTAAATACTTACATGATAACAATAACTTCTATCACTAGACTGAAGGGATAATCTTCGGTTCCTACCTGTACAAATACAAATAAATAATATAGATCTCAAAATAATAAATTTATCGAAAAATCGAAATTTTTAATTTAATATTATACCTGATGAACAAGATACTTCAGAAGTTTTATCTTCATCCATGTGAAACATCAATTCAGAATCAGCACCTGAAAGCACATATTCATATTACTGCATTTAAAAAAATCATATTTTCATAAAATTCTGATGTGCAGTTATTTTAGTTCAAAATAAAGTTTTACCAAAAATTATTTTATCCATTAATATTTATACATATCTGGAAAGTTTTTCACTCTGCAATACTAATATATACTGTACTAAAATTTATATAAACATTTATAATAATTTAAGTTATACAGAAAGTTATCACATATAATTAGAGCAAAAAATACAAAATCAATACAATGAATGTTTTCATTTAGTTCTTTTTTCTGAAAAAATTCAATTCTTCATTTCTGATTTTCAGTATAAAAAATTAATAGAAAAGCACTTTCATTGTTGATCATAACATAATACATCTATCTGGATATATTAAAAGAATTTTTTTTATGCAGAGTATAATAATTTTCATCTTTTCAGCAGTAGTTTTTTCATAAATGAAAAATATATTTAAAAAAATCATATTAATCTTTTATTTCAAAATGCATGAAAAAGTATTACAGTATTCAACATGTAATAATGAAACATGAAAATAATTTATTCTAAAGAAACAAAATAGAAGGTATAGAAAGTACAAACTTTATTCCTTAATATATAAGGCATTCTGAATAATAGCTAAGAATAAATTAATATGAATCACATCAAAAATTATCAAAATAAAAATTAATAATTAAGTCTGTTTTTAAGTACATGGAAACTATGTAAAGCCAATGAAAATTAGATCAATTTAAGGACTATGTCAAGATAAAAAGATAGATTTTTCTTATTACATCTTTTAATAAAAATGGATCTTGTGTATATACTTGTATATACATATGTAATGATTTCACTTTAATTTTCTATTTTTTTTCCTATGCTTTTACAATCATTATGGGAAGCTCATCTTATTTTCTGATGCAAATCCCTTTGAGCTTCTAATTTTTTAATCATGTCCTAATAAATCTGCATAAACCCTTCCCAAGATCTAAATTAATAGCGAGATTTCCCTATAAACTTTTCATTGCTACATAACATACCTAAGGTCCCTAAATCTAATATCACATTATCTGAAATAACCTTTGCATTTAAATTCCAGACAGAAAAAGTTTCTGTCTATTATGCTTTAGCCATGAAGGTAAAAATATACATGTGGCATCCTCAATTTTCATGATGTAACTATTATCACTCTCTGATTTAGCTGTGGATTCAAGTCCACTGCTATTTTGAGGTAACATTCTCTCTCTCTTATTGAATGTGAACTAAGTAGACTTTACTCAGAAAATTATTGTACATTCATCATGACAGTGTTTAAATAATTAGAGTACTCTATTACACGTGCAAATGTAGATCCTGTTTTGCAGGTATTTGAGATAAGAAAATTTATCATGGAAAGTCCAAATTATGAAGAGGAATTAGCAAAGATGGCTTTAATTCGTATAATCGAGGATAGAAAAAAATGAAACTGTTAGAGAGAAAGAAGAAAAGGATAAAAATAGGAATAAATTGGAGTTTGTAAAATGTAATAAGCGATCACTTTTTGTAAAATATTGTTTCTTTATTATTGTGCTTATGAAAATGGATAATAAATGCAAGTTACAAATTTTCTTTTGTGTGGCTCTCTCTTACTGACAGAACTGAACATCTTTAGTGTAAGGATTATCTAAATATTTGAGCACAACAGGATTTGGCATGCTATATAATTTTTGAAACTTCGAGGCATTTCATAAGTTTCAATAATTCGATATTTAATCTAGTTCTTTCAGCTAATTTAATACAATACATGAAATTTCCATTCCTGGGATATTCAACATTATATATATAAAAGAATATTTTGAAAATTTTACTATTTTTCTTTTGTTTGCATCCTGAAGTACTAGCAGTAGCTGATGAATTAGATTCTCCTAGACCAACAGCAATGCCAAGCACTGTAACCTAAAAGCATTAAAAATTTTAAAAGATATTAATTTGTTTCTCCTATTGATACAGATGCTAAATGTAATGTATAAGCAAATGTTATTAATGAAAGTGAAATGAAAAATTTATTTAAGATCTTGCAAATTTAAGAAATATCTAAATTTTAAAACATAAAATTAATCTTGCATAAAGAAACATATTTTAAAGCAATTTGTGCATAACTTTTTTTTCCATTACACTTCATCCATCATGATTTAATAAAAGTTAAAATTTTAATTTTTAAAATCATATCATAATTTTATAAATAAAGTTAATAAAACAATAATTTTAGTAGATTCTAAATTTATGAAAAATAAAGTTTCCCAAATATATAGTTCATAGTTATAATCATTCCATAATTCCATATGCTGAATTACATATTAGTAAAAATAATAGTTTTAAAATTATTTCTAGCAATGTCATGTACAAAAAGTTTTGAAAAATTAATCCAGTCAGATATAATATATATAGTCCAAGTTTTCTTAACTCAATCAACATTAATTTCTGACCAAGTCCCAAATCCAGAAGAGATTTTTGAATAGGAAAAATTTCCCTTAAAATTTATTAATACTTGAAAAATACACAATTTTTCATTTTAACATGTAATTACTACTAAGAAATAACCAAAATATCTGGATAAAATTTATTCTATGTGTTAATTAAATCTTATATATATATAATATTGTAAACTATAGCTATTAATATTGAATTTGTGTCATTTCAGGAAGCTGTAGATTGAAGAAATCCATTAGTGGTTTAAGTTCAATCTGTTGAATTCTACAATGGCAGTCTTCAAAAGCTAAAGAAAGAATATAAATAAAACTTAAGTTTCTATCTCAATTATTTTTAGTAATAATAGCTTTACAATATTGTGGGTTACTTCAATCTACGACTTCTTGAAGCAAAAGAAATCAACATTAATAGCTGTAATTCACAGCATTATGCACATTAAATTGAAGTTTGCATTGGCCTAAGAAATCCCATTAAGTAGAGCCCCATTTAAGATCGCTATCCGAAGTTTAAGAAGTGCTGTTCTATATGATAGCAAAATCAGAATGAAATATTAATATGAAAGGAACATTATTTCCTTTTTTTTGTCTAAAGATATGTTCTCACATTTGATAAAGAAAGTTTCTTGTTAAATTTCTAGCCCTCTCCTATCAATACTTTTTTTTCTTTTTTGATAATATTACATAGGTTAGTCATCAATAATATAAGTCATTTTGTAATTAAAAAAAACAATTGGATAAAATAAAAGCCTTTCACCAAAGATTTCTATTAGTGAAAAAAAATATTTCCCTTCCTTCAATTTCTTAAACATATGTTAAAATCTTAAGGGCAGTTTTCAGGATAAAAACACTTATTTGTAAAAAATAAGACTAGTAGAAACATTTTTTTTTTTTTCAAATATACTAAGAAAACTTTTCTGGTAATTCAAATTTTTAGCGAATTTACAGATATATGTAAGAAAAAATGAGTATTTTTTTTATTTTTACATAAAAGTTGAATATTCTATTTTATATGAAACAGGAAAAATCCTTTTAAGTTACTGTGGTAACAAAAATAATCACAGATAATATACTTGAATAAAAATAAACTTAGTTTGCCTGCTCAAATAATTATGCAAATAAAATTATAGTAGGAGTAATTATGCATAACACAAAAATCCACATATGATATGTGGCTATGAAATAACGAAACTGATGCTGCTACAGAAGAAATACGCATGTGTCAAATGCCAACAACCAACAGCTGTTTAGCATGAAGCCTTCTCTATCGAATACAGTGTCTCTCATTTTTATAAACAAATCCGTATACCCTTATCCTTCATTTGCATTAGTTATTTTTTTTGTTTCGCCAAAAAAATAAGTTAGCAATTAAATGTTATAAAATTTCCCATGAAACTTGGAAAAACCACTACTGAAACTTATAATTTACGGAAAGAAGTATACAGCATTAAGTGTAAATTATGTGCAGGTGTTTTTGAGTGGTTTAAGCATTTTCAAGATGACCCAGGAGACGCTGAAGATTATTCAGGCCCAGGTTGCCCTCTCAAGTCAGAAACAGATGACAATATCGAAAGAATCGGTAATCTGGTTCGATCTGACCATCAGTTAAGTATTTGTGCAATTGCTGAGACTGTAGGAATTGATGAAGAACCCGTACGGAAAATTCTTCCACCAAGACAATGTGCTGACTCATTCCACATTGTCTCTCAAGAGGTTTCTAGCTAAGTAATTATTAGACCATCCACCAGATCTTGAGCCATATAACTTCTATCTGTTTCCTGAGGTGAAATCTGCATTAAAATTGGCCCGATATGAGTTGTTGAAGCTTTGAAAAAAGAAAGTGACATGCATCCAAAAGGAGCTGACAGAAGACTTCCAGCACTGATTCGAACAATGCAAGATTCACATAGAAAGTTGTAGGGTTAGAGAAGGGAGTATATTGAAAGTGATAATAAGTAAATACATATGACATCAAAATAAAATGTTTTACTGTGTTTATAATAAATGCCTCATTATTTAATAACCACACCACATATAATGTTTGCTTACTATTCTAACTTTGTTTTTAAGATTACTTATGTAGCATATAAGATGGAAACTTCAAATGATAAAATGTTTCATATTTGAATAAAAAAAAATTTCCAGAAAATAATTTAGTTTTAGTTAAGGTTAGTTTTTCATTAATGTCGCACTAGAAGCAACACGAGGGCTATTGGTGATGGACCTCGGTCAAGTGACGAGGACGACACCTGAGCTGGCAACCCCCTCTCCTAACTTCCACATCACGCCAACAGGAGGACTTTGGACCCCGATAGATTTAACGTGCATCAGCCTTGGCTACACGGCGAGTCTTTAGCGGCCAAAGATTGAACCTGTGACTGAAAGAAAGCCGTCAGCCACGAATCTGAAGCCATGACCACTAGGCTACCATTCCAGAAAATCAAATTTATTTACCAAAAGATATTTCTTTAAGTGTAATTTTTAAGAATTCAAAAGTAGAAACTTAGGTTCTGTATACTATTCATAACACACAAAAAAAACACATTAATATTTTACAAGCTTATTCAAGGAACAAGATAAAAAAAATATAAACATTTGAGAAATTTATTTAATTAGATATTTTGGAAGTACCTGCAGTTCATCTTGTTCAACAAGATCGACTTGGAAGCTGAGATTTGTCAAGCAACATGGCACTAATCTTCTTAATTTTACAAATAAACTCTAAAAAAAATTTCAAACTGCAATAACTTTGAACCAGGAGTATTAACAATAAATAATTAATATGTCATTAGTAATGATACCAAAAAGCTTATAATTCAGTTGAATAACTTATTCTGCATAAAAGGTAAAATTACAACAAAAAAAAATTCTGTTTCTGAATCATTTTCAGTTCCTCTGTTCATTCAAACTTTTCTCAGAAAATATGTATAGATTTTTAAAACTTAAAATGAGTGTTTTATTTGTATGATTGCATTTCTTTCATAATGCAAAACAATTTTAAAATGTTTTTTTTTTTAAAAAAAATTATGTTTATTTTATCTAGTTTAAATATTAAAACCTTTATTTTAATGCTTTTTATAGCTTTCAGTATTTTAATAATTAGTAATTTTAAATATTTTAAAAACATTTTAATATATCATTCCTTGAAATATTTCATTTAAATACTTTTATCACTTTTTCATTAAATATAAAATTCTTCAGAACAATAGTTTAAAATACATTTTTAAAGTTTTCAAACTTTTCAAAATTTAATTAAGAATTTCTTAAATCTTTTAACAATTTAATATAATTTACTCTTAACTTATATACCTAATAATTCTATAAAAATTCCAAGCTAACTGAACTGATAAAAATAATTTAACGTAAAACACACAAAATGCAACATTTAATGTCTCAGCAACTTAATTATAATCTAAGAATAAACAAAAGGATAATATAAAAATAAACAAAAGGATAATATAAGAATAAACAAAAGGATAATATAAGAATAAACAAAAGGATAATATAAGAATAAACAAAAGGATAATATAAGAAAATAATACACAAAAATAATAACATAATAAATTATTAAATACAGTAAATATATTTCAATATTTTAAATAATAAGTCAGAGTTTTTTTTTTTTTTTTTTTTTTACCTTTATAACAGCCTCAAAGGTTTTCGAAACTTGAGTACCATTGGGAGGATTAGAAAATTTTGTGCGGTATATGCGAGTAAACATCTGAAACAAATAAAAATTCCATATAAAGAAACTCATTATATCTCACAAAAAAACAAATCATTAGAATTATAAAATAAAATAATAAAATTTTAAACAATTTATTTTAAATACCATTACCATTATATGATTGTTTCATTAAAACATATTTAATAGTTAACTTAAAAAATATTTAGAATATCATTAGAATCAATGGCAATTTTCCAAATAATAAACTTTAAACAAATTGAATTTAAGTGTATATAAATTGACGCCTATGAAAAGAGCTTTGGTTCCACCAATATCATGTGGCATCCAATTTTTCTACTGTTTCATTTCTGGTAAATATGGGTGAACTTTTTGATTAAGTAGGTTACCAAATTGAATCCTTAACCATGTTATTCCCTATCATTGAAATGTAATGTCATATTTGATAAAAAAATCTTCAAGAAAAAAAAGTTAGCATTCTCTGTTTTTTTCCTATGATAAATTTAACTACTTAAATGAGATAGAGCCAAGGTTCTTCTTGTCATGATCCATCCATACAATCTACTTACTTGTAAGTTGCAAACAAAATTGTCCAACCCTGGCAGAGTTTCAGTATTGCATAAATCAAATCCGGGAGGTACTTTAGGATCAATTAATTGAGCAATTATATCAACGTCATCAGCATCATCAACCTACGAATTGATTAAAAAACATCAAAAATAAAAAGCAGTTATAATTGAAATACAATTACAGTGATATCATGAAAATAGGAACTTAATCATTTGAAGAACACTGTTTGAATTCCTAATTATTCAAGTTCGAAAACTTTTTGAACCTTTAATAATAGAAGTTGAATTCCCATTCAATGATAACATTATATGATTGTGTTTCTGAAGTTTACATTCTTTGCCTTGTTTTAAAAACTAGAGGAAAAATCACCTAATATGATGCTACTACATCTTTTAACAATAAACTTAAGGACCGTTTCTTCCATTTTTACCTCTATGATCTTCACTATCATTCTTTTAAATATAAGTAAAAGAAAGCTGGTATGAGATGAATATTCATAATACATTATGAAAATTCACAAAGTATTATGAATATTTATCTCATACCAGCATTCTTTTACTTATATTTACAGGACATTTGAATTCCATGACAAAATTTAATCAAATTCTTCATTTCAATTTCAAATTGAAGAAGTTCTATGGCATTCAAATTTTGAGATATCATTATATTTATCTGTTTTGAAGTATCACTGTATTTATCTTATTCATCTGTGTTAAACTAAAAAGTAAGCTAAATTTTAATGAGAGCTCTTTTCCTAAGTGAATCATATTACATGGATATCACATAGAATTGAATAGTATTATAAAGCCCTAATATCATAATTTTCCAACCGTAACCTTTTTGGCTGGTTGGTTTGTTTAAGTTGAGTAAAATGATATACCTAGAGAGTACTATTTATATTAATTTATTGCAATTAATTTAAAATACTTAAGTTGAAATTTACAAGATAAAGTTATTGCTGCACTTACATTTACTATGGAAATGTAACACATTGAGTGCACATTGCATGCTAAAAAAGTATTGCAATGTCTTCAGTCATGACTTTCTAGTTGAATGTTTTTTAGAACTCTAATTATCCCTTCTCTTCGAAAATTTTAGGTAGATTTAACTGGTCATGCCTCTTCCAAAACCACGGAACTTAATCCTTTGTTTTGGTTGGATAACTGAAAGTTATAAACTAGCTATTGGTCATGAGCACTCCAACCATTGCAGAGATCGACACCTGCTAAACTGGACATCTGATGCAGGGGTGTACTTGGTTCCCAGGAGAATCGGATTCCAAAAGGTCAAAGTTCATGGAAAATAGAAATGTTGCTTGCCCTTTCTCTCCAGTCCAGATGTCTTTATTGAGGACCTTGCCCAGATGTAAGGGGGACCACTAACAAGCTTGCTAAGTGAGGTCACTGTACCTTTTTTTAGTGCTAAGCACTATCTTAATAATAGGTAACTACATTTTCAAATTTATGAGAATAAAAATGTTTAATTTCAACTTTATCACAGTTTTTATAACCCTAAAATTATTAATATGTCTATGTTTATTAATATATATATTAATATCATTACTAGTTTCACCTATACATTAAAATCACAAATTTTACACTTAACTAAGTAAATACAGTTATAAGTTCTACAGAAAATAAATTTGGAATAAACAATAAATTGTTCATTATTAATCATTTTACATGCTTTGCACTTCTTGTTATTACAAATATTGCAATTTAGTTTAATTTATCCATTTTAAAGTTATAGTATTACAAACTTTGTAAAATATATAGAGAGATTCCTTATTTTCTAAAATTTACTATGAATACAGATATTATCATAATCTTTCTTACATTAATATTCCAAATAACCCTTGTTTTATAATTTGTTTATCAATGATTTCATCATTCCTTAAAACATCTTTAGCATATATATAACTTAAATCATAGTTGCCAGTATTTTCCTTTCTATAATTATCAATGACTTCATGCACATTGCATTTCAAATTATTATTCATTAATTTAACATTGTCTAGTTTCAAATCCTTACTCTTATCTCTTTCATACACACAACTAAATATCTACACAATTCATAATGGATATAATTTCCATTACAACTTAAATCATCAATTTTTTTTAAACTATCACCAATCAATTCAATAGTATCAAAAATTACAGAAAAAATGTAAGTAAATTTACATAACCAAGCCAACACAAACCACAAGATTACCAGTTTTAAAAAGACAATACACAAAACAGATAATTTTGTATTAAAACTCTCAAACTTTCATACATAAGAACAGTCTCTAATCTTCAAAAAGACAAGAAAACAAATATCACATATCAAACTAAGTTTTGAAAAACAAAGTTATGAAAGTATAAACCACCACCAAACATCAAATTTTAAAAAAATATTAATTATCTATCATTACAATACACCTACATAAATTAAACCAAACAAATAATCCGAGATAAAAACCAACATTTTTATATGATGGCAATGTTTATTAAAAAAAATTATCGAAACATTAGTTAAAACTTGTTGCAAATGACTAAATATTGCATTGTTAGGTGAGTAAGAATGATTAACGAAGTTTCAGAGCTCTAGCTTGATGGGAAGTTGGTTAAATTAAAGACCGAAAATTTGATGACACACTGATACATACACAGAGACACGCACCAAGTAAATACATAAAAACTTTAAAACTAACTAAAATTAATTAATTCATCCAGTAAATTAAATGGTTGGAATGCAATTTAACCCAACAATCCTTGGCGACAAGAATTATTTGGCGGTATTTTGCCAAATGTGGCTACCCTGATCCGATTCTCGGACTTCAGGCAAAGAAAATCGCCAAGTTTGCCAATTTTTGAAATCATGGCAAGTTGTTAGGCTAAACAGCATTTTTGAAAAAAAATATTGAAATATTAGTTAAAACTTGTCGCAAATATTTCATTGTTAGGTGAGTAAGAACAATTTCCAAATTTTCAGAGCTCTAGCCTAATGGGAAGTTGGTTAAATTAACGACCAAAAATTCGCTGACACACTGATACACACACACATACACACATGCCAAGTGAAATACATAAAAAAGTTTTTAAAAAAAAACAATTATGGTAAAGTATTGACAATCTTGCATATACCATAACAATGAAAAACCAATCCTAAGCCAATTAAAAAACTATTAGTTAAATTGCCAGTCACTAAATTCAAAAACCTAAAACCCATTCATAGAGGAAAAATTTAGAAGAAGAATAAATTATTCAAGCCAAATTTAGAAAACCTTTTTTTCAAACAAAGTGTCAGTAAAATCAAAACACTTAAAAAGTCAAAAAACTAAAAAATAATAGGAAAGTATCAAAATAAATCAAATAATTATAAAGCACAATACATAAAAAAGCAAGGAAAAGATATATATATATATATATATATATATATATATATATAAATATATATTGAATTTTATTCAGTTTTATTACCTCCAAAATACAAGCATCCTTGTTGCCAGCAGATAGATCAAGATCAGGTAAATCTTCATCACCACTACTGTTACCTTCCTCATTCTTACCAGATGATAAAGAAGTTTCAGAAGGATTATCCTTTATTTGAAAAATTATGAAAGAATACATTGTCAAATACTATACTTAACATTTTTTTTTATATTTAATCACAATTTTAAAGTATGCATTCATCATATAATAATTCTAGTTTAAACAAAATGGGAAAGTTACACCTGTTCTAAAACGTTATGTATCTCTTTAGCCAAGTAATAATTTAATGTCAATTACAGCAAGTTCTCTTTACTAACAGAATGCAAAAAAAAGTAATGTTTTGCTGTTTTTGCAATGATTTTTAGGAGAAATTTCTAAACAGTTGATAACATTAAAAGGAATTTGTGAATTGTTGTGGAGGAACAAAATGTAAAAAAAATTTATCAGTTTACTTCCTTCCAAAAAGTTATACAATGAGTGTTTTGCAATTTTACCAATTTGGAATTTTTTTACTAACACTTTTAGCCTCAAAGACATTTTAGGACACTCAATAGGATACCATGTCTGGTATAGAAGAACAGATTATACAAAAAAAATTAATTCAAAAAAAGTGAATTTAACTAGCAAAGGGAATGATCAGCACACAGTCCTGATTTAAAAGCAAATGTATTTCTGTATTGTACATATACATAAAGGATTTTTTGCTTGCATAAACTATTATAATCAATTGTTGGGTTTTTTTTTTTTTTTTTTTTTGAACTATAATAACCAAATACAAGATAAATACCAAAGATTTAATACATAATACTTAGCTTCAGGTATTTGTCACTTTCTATATAATGTATCTCTTTCCTAAACCATAATATATTTCAGCTTTTCTCTCACTTTCTCTTTGATGACAATAATACCTATTTTTAACACTGAATCATGATCAGCATTTCTATATTTAGTTCTAAGCACAACAAATATTGATAATAATAAAATGCAAAATATTCCCCAATTTTTTTTTATAAGTACACAATTTTATATTTAACTAGTTTACAAATATAAGAAACAAATATCTTCGAATTGTAATTTAACCTCTCCAAACTTCATTCACACATTTCTGTCATCACAGTTATCTTAATTTTTATTTTTGCTTCATCATTAAATTAAACCTGATTAAAAAATTTTTTATCAGATTTACTTTTTTTAGCAATTTAATTTAGTGATTTAAATTTTGTTTTCAATTTAAACATTTTAAGAAATTATCACAGTGTTAAAACGAATTTTATTGAACAATATTGTTCAAAAACTGCATAAATCATAACTGAATTAAAAGAAGTTTTCCTTTCTACAAGTTTTAAAAAACATTTGTATCAACAATTACGCAATTCTTACATAATACAAAAAAAAAGTTTTGTATTATGCAATTCTTACATAATTCAAAAGTGATTCTTCTTTACAAATAAAGTAAACAACTCACAACAGCGGGAATTTTTATATTAAAATATTCTTTATTCTTTGCCATTGCATCTTGAATCTGCTTTTGAACTTCAGCCATTTTCTTCTCATCTGCAACCTGTAATTATGCAAAAATACATAATTACTATATATACAGAGAGTGTCCATTTGTACATAATTTATACAAATCTACAATTTTATTCCAGTCTTGATGAAACATTGCACATTTGACCTTCAAAACAAGTGGAAGGTCACTACTTATATGAGAAAACAAAAAACCACCCAGAGTTGAACTTGAGAAATCTTTATTTGTGCAAGATTAGTAGAAGAGACACATAGTATGTGTAAGATATTTATTCATATTTAACAATTTATAAATAGCAAGTATATACCTCTAATCATATCTAATGATTTATAAATAGTAAGTATATACCTCTAACCATATCTAATGATTTACATACACCTCTAATAACAATATTCAAAACAGAGTGATTAAAATATTCCCTCCCGTCTCAAACAATTGCAATTTCACATCTGAATTGTATTTGATATGGGTATCAAAAAGGCATTGGGACAATCACTTTGTGTAGTAGATATTAAGTTAGAAACACCATGTTTTTTCCTATGACCGGCACACCAGATAGTTTATATTCAAGACTGACAAACAGAAAACGTGTACTCAAGCTTGGCCATAAGAAAAGGGATAAAAATAATATTGTTTTCTATTAAAGTAAAATCTACAGTTTTTTTTTAGAGCTTGATAACATTTTGAGTAATTCAACTTTAATCAAAATAAGAAGGAAATCCATGTCTACCATACATTTTGTAAAAATAATTGCCATTCCACTAAATGAAATCTCTTCACACTGTATGATTCCTTGTAATACCAAGTATTTCATCTAGTTATAAATAATACTAATAGATTTAAGTATTGTCAATACATGTAATTTAATAATACAATAAAAATATATAAAGCAAAATACATACAATTTGACAATATAATTCATTTTTAATTGAAGTGAACAGGAAGTTTTAAAAACAGCTAGTATTAACAAATAGAAGATTAAAAATAAAAAGTAAGAGAAACTTGGTCTTCTAAAATCACATTTTAATGAGAAAATAAAAATCTATATCACAGGAATGTCCGTGAAAACAAATTTCAAAGAACTATTTTACATATAAATCTAGATATTTCTTACTTTTCCACATGCTAATTTTGGAATGCTTGGAGGTGGCAAAGCTGACAGATAAGTTCCAGTGCCAGTCTAATTTTGTAAAAAAAAAAAAAAAAAAATGTAACTAATTTACTTTCTATAACAGAAAGTAGATTTTTTTTATGCATGCATAATAAAAAATATTGTAGAATTAATATAACATAGAAAATAATTTTAAAACATAGAAGGGAATTATACTTACTGCTATTCCAATTATTAACTTGTCTCCTATAGAAACTTGAACTTTAAGTCCAAAGATAGCATTCATGCATTTAACCTACAAGAATCAATTTTAAAAGATCTTCTTGCAACAAAATAAATACATTGTCTAAACACCTACAGAATTTTTTAAAAAAAATCTTAACAAATGCATTACTTTTAATAATTTGTTAATAACAAAAACTTCAAAAGATAAAGAATTGAGTCAAATTTGAAACTTAAAAGTGCATTTATAATTTATTTTTTGATCAGAAATTGAAACAAATATATTACCAAAGAATTTAGCATCCAGACATTTAAAAAAAATTATCATTTTTACACATTTATGCCTTTTAATTCACATTTGTATAAATTCTTTTAAAGGTTGTTCCTTTAATAATTCATAATTTACAGTAACACAAACATATATTTGACTTATTACATGTGAGACTGGTTTCCTTAACCTGCATCATTTTATAATTCTTAAATAAAAATTTCAATTTTGATCTGTATAAGAGACAAATCTTTTAGTTTCTCATTTTGATTATCATTTTAATTATAAGTTTCTATAATATCAAAGTATCCTCAAACACTAAAAGTATTCATTATAATTTATTTCTAAGAAATGGTGAGAAGTTATAAATGAAAATAGATAAAAAAAAAAATTTAGTTGCATGGAATTATAATAGTTAAGTTATAAAATCAAATAAAGTTGCCCAAATATATTTGAGCAGTGTCTCTTTATATAAGAGCAAATTGCAGATAATATTACAATAAAATGGTTAATCAAATTTGATAAACTTACTTGATTTAAAAAAAAAAAATATTTTTTTTAAGATTCCAACATTACAAATTTTACATCAATGGAAAAAAGAACAAATATAAAAACATAATATTAAGATGAATCATAAATAAATAAGTATTAAAAACATTAATTTTTATACAAGGAAAAAATTCCATTTATATCTTTACACTTGATCTTAAACCAACTCAAATAGTTATATTTCTACAGATACCTGTTAATTACATATTTTAAAAGCATTTCCTATACAAATTAAAATTTCAAAAAAATATGAAAGTTAAATTAGAAAGATAGCATAGCAAATTTTAAAAAAAGAAAATTTAAAGTTCTAGAGCATATCAGATGTTATGAAAACAGTTATGCTACAATTACTAACACTTTTATTAAAAGAACTATCAATATATGCTTATTTACAAAGGGTTTTCAGAAAAAAAAATAATAAATAATAATATCATCAGTAATATCAAACTTTAAACTCATCACTATTATCTACTTGAAGTACATATTATGTTACAAATTATGAAAAAGCTGGTACTTTTTTTTCATAATCTGATTTTATATCTTTTAATTAATTTTAAAAATAAATACTTTTTTGAAGGTTTCAAACCTTTGTAAACTTAGGAAAATTCCAAAATCTTTATGTATGTATTATAAATAAAATATATATTTATTACATTCATATAAATATATAAAATATATAGCAATGGGAAAATTCTTGTATTACTTGACATCTTTTAGTCAATATAATTCAATCGTCTGAAACCAAAGGAAAGACTTCTTGAATAAGAATTTTCATTTTTTACAATTTTTGAATTATCTGCAACCTTTTTCAAACTATGCACATAAAAACATTAGTAAATAAAATTTTAAGCATTAATTGAATAAAAAACTGTATGTAACAATCTAAAAATTTTATTGATTTTTAAAATCTTTATTAATGGTCAAAAATATAAACTAAAAATAATATTTTCTTTAAAATCGAAAATTAAGCAAAAAATTTAAATGTGTATTGCTTTGGAGGATTAAAACTTTTAGATTTTTTTTTTTTTTTTTTTTTAATATGGGAAAAAGATCTGTGCTTTCGATAATTGCAGAATTTCAGTAATAAATTTAAAAAGCAATATCCAAGTATATTTTTTCAGTAAAATGTAAACAAAATTGCTATTTTAATTTAAAAACACCAAAGTATAATAAAATTTTTTGCTGATTATTCTTTTTCCTTGAAATTTTTATTTCCCATAAACAGCACAAAGTAACATTAAAAATTCAGTGAAATATTGTCTTCACATAAACTTAATTACAGAAGAAAATAAGCAATTAATAATTAAAATTCAATAACTAATTGTATTAAATTGATAACATTGAAAAAATTTAGTGGTTTAAATTTATAAGAAATTTTAACAATCAAAATTTCAAAACTAGTGAAGTACTCACTTTTATATAAAAAAAATTACTTCCCTTCAGTGATATATATAAAACCAAAATATAAAAATTTTAACAAAAATGTAAACTAAATGTATAAAAATTTTAATGACTAATTAATATAACATTAGACAAATAATATTCAGAGCATTAAAAAAATTACCTTTAATTTATTCAATAATTGTCGGTGTAATTCATATTCTAGGAATGGTAAACTCTAAAAGTAAGAAAAATAAAAATGTATTTAAAAATTCAAAAATATGATATAAATAAAATGGTTGTAAAAATTTGGATTTACATTACAGTATTTTTATAATAATTATTGAAAATAATAATTATCATTTTGAAATGAAAGAATAATTTCAGAATAATTCTAATTTTTTAAGAAAAAAAGAAAAATGCCTCTAGCTAATCATCAAAATTTTTTATTTAATTTTGCATTCAGTATTTTTATCAACACAAATAATCAATTAAGAAATCAACATACATCACTTATTTCTTTGGCATTTTGTTCTCCTTTTCCATCTTTTTTATTTTTACACACTCTAAATTTAAAAAAAAAAAATTTAATACATCAATGTTTTAGTAAAAAAAATTTTAACTAAATTTCTATCCATAACTCTTTAATCAAATATTGTCATGCAATCTTTCAAATAATTTACCTAGCTTGTAGCAAGCAGCTTTTGCCATTTACTAATACATTTGAAGGAGGTTCAATGGTCATAAATAAAACATCAGGAACTTTTCCTTTTCTACAGAAAAAAAAAACTTTTAAACATAGGAAAACATGCTTATCACAAAATTATTTACAATTCAACAATTTGCTACTAATTTGACATTAAAGTTAATTTATATTTAACTTAAAAAATGCTTAAAAAAATAATATTAAGAATAACAAATTTTTATTTTACCTACACACATTGCAGCGAGCTAAATTAATAGGGAATGGAACACTGGATTCTGAATAGGGAATATGACAAATTCTACAACCCAAATGCTTATTTGGATCATCTACACTGCAAATAAATAATGAAAAATTTTATGATTCTTGGAAATGAGTTTTCATATATAAAGTAGCATAATTAATAAAACATTCTACTGTAATGTATTTTAAAAAATTAAATTAAAAGAACAAATCAAACTCAAAGTGATTTATAATTACAAATATTATTTCAAATTCATCTAATCCAGAATTACTCATTATAACTATTACAGTCAAAATTTTCAATTTAATTACCATTTCAATCCTTCAGATATATTTCAAACTGAATCACATTAACAAATTTTACCTTTGAATATCATATTTAGGAACAAAATTTAAAAACTTTGAAATTGTCAACATATGCAGCATTATAATAAAACTTTATTAGCACTCATAATAAAAAATTATGCAAAGATTACATTTAATGGGTCTTCATTATTTAGGGATTAAACCTATAACTTGACAGAAACAAAGACAGCCACGAGATTGTGACTATGACACTAGACTACCATGGCCACTAAAATGTTAACCAAATAAAACAATAAACAATTTCAGAAAGTTTGTTAATCTATTAAAAATTATGAAAAATCAAATTATAAATAAATCTATATTTTTACTATACTTATTAACATATGTTGATGATCAACAAATTAACTGATAAGCAATACAATCTTTTAAATGGTTTTGAATTTAATTTTTTCTTGGAGGAATTAAAAATTCTGCATAGTTAAATATAAATAAAACTGCAACTGTTTTTCTAGTATTCAAATAAACATTTAAAGATTAACGTTTAAGTCAAAAAAGTTAATTTATATGAAACTGGGAGATATGTTTCTAAAACATCCTGAATGCAGTACAGACACTAATCAAATAATAACTTCAATATTAAGATTGAAATATAGATCTATTAAAACTATTGAATAAAATTTATTATTAAACTCAGTATCACAAAAATGATTACTTCATATATTTTGCATATTATCTGTCTGTATTTTCATTAAATACTTCCTAAAAAATTATTGCATCAAAACTTATTGTAATAATTATTTTTCTTAACTTCAGAATTACCTATTAAAAGAAAAAAAATTATGATACAATTAAATTAAAACAGCACAAATAATTTTTTTTAAAGTACAATAGTCATACCATTCATGAGAATGAGTCTGTTTCACTTGATTTGCTAGATTAACATCAATTCTTAAAGGTTTTTCTTTATCTTTAGAAATTTCTTTAAGTTTCTCTTGTTCAGATGGTACAGCTGTGGTAATCACACTTGGCCGAGGTTGAAAACTTGAAGATAGAATTGGAGGTGTGTTTAAATGTGTAAGTTCATGATCTGATGTACTTAAAACAGCAGCAGTTCCAGATGCAGACAACACACAAATATCATCACTGAAATTTGACAGAATCCATTAGTATAAAAAATATCAGTTGATTAATTAAATATAAAATAACTAACATTCATGTAACTATTGCTTTTAATAAACTTTTAAGCTTTTGAAATGCAAATCAAAAAATTATTTAAATCATTTACCAAATTAATTAGTATACAAGTTACAAAATGACATAAAAAATTCTGTATCACAGAGACTAAAAAAAATGTTAAATTACAAAAATAAATTTCCTAAATAACAATCTCACCTAATATTTGTTGTTTCCATGTAACCTAAAACAACATTACAGCCTAGAGCTCGAATATGTGATCTGATTTCTTTTCGAAGCTCTGTCCACCAAGCATCTCTAGTCTCAGGTTCATCTAAATTACATTTATAAAAAATAATTTTAGAAATTTAAATTCAAGATTTACATTGCTCAGAAAAAAAATACATACTAATGATTACTGACTGCAGTAATTTTAACCTAATTTACTTGAAGATATTATGCATTAGAAGAAAATAAAATTCTTCTAACTTCTAACAATTCTAAAATCCTTAGTTTGCACAGTCTTCCTATTTTAAATGAGTTCTTATGCAACTATTTTAATATTCTCTCTTTTTCAAATAAATCATTTCTATTCTATAGTAACAACATCACAAAAAATTCTTTCATATAATATTTTAAAAGGCAAAATTCTTAAGACATTTTCAGTGTTCTTTCAGATGTTGAACAAAATAACCATGAAATAAACAACAAAACAAATATTTTATTTTCCAACAAAAAAAAATTTTTTCAAGCATTTTTTTGTAGCTTCATTACACAGAGGGGAGAAGGAACACAAATTCTAAGGAGAGTGAGTGAGTGAGTGAAAGTGAATTTTATTGACACAAGAGCCCGATATGGCTACAAATTCTAAGAAAATTATAGCAATTTATTAATGGAATATTTAATAAATTTAATTTTTCTAATAGTATTACAACATAATGAAGTAATGCTACGTGTGAATTTTGAAACTAACTTCAATAATGTATTTCATCATTATTATAAAATAAGAATAAATAAACTTATATATTAAAATAAAGTTGAAGCTTACAGAAATGTTTTAATTTAACATTTACCAACAATAACTTTTCATTTATCTATAAAGGTGATTTATTTTATCTTTAAGTACTTCAGTAAAAGTTCGTAAAAAAAAATGGGATATCATTTGCAACACAGTAATTATTATTTATATTCAATGAGCATGTTATTACTGCTTAGAAACTACAATTACATTTTTAAACTTTTTTTTACATGCAATTGATTTCATCTTAATGATAACATGCAAAACTGTTCTGTAGTTTTATTTAATCAACAAATCTCTCAATTCTGCAACAATTTATATAAAAGGTCAAAGTTAAATTGTCAATTAAAATGATACTTCAGAATCAAAACTATATCTATTCCTGAAGAACGTTCAAATTCCAAAACAATTTATTCACTTCAAAATAATAGAACTGGAATCATCTGTTCTTCAAATCCCAAAATTTGAATTTTCAAAATGACTTTAAGAGTTAATACATTGGATTTTAAAAATATATTAAAACAATAACACTTGAAAGCCTGAATTTTCCTTATAATGAAGATGCATGTTGAAGCAATAGGAAGACAAGAATTATTATTTGGAAGACGAATTACCTTCCATGATAACATTACTGTGTTTCTAAGGATTCTGGTATTTACATTTTTTGCCTTTGCTAAAATATCACTTGTACAGCTTAGAGGCTACTGGCCATGATTATTTTGAAAAACAATAAACACCTCCTGACAGATCAACAAAGACATATGGCTCAATATTTTATCCAATAAATCTATTTTAAGGTAAAAGTGCATTTGTGAGACCATTATGAACTGGCCAGTCTGACATCTCCACCTATGTCTCTTCAAAATTTTGCTGATTATAGAATAAAATAAGCTTAAACTTTTCATTCAAATTCTAAGCCATACAAGTTCTAAGATGTTCAATATTCTCAAACATTAGTGTAAAAGAAATTTATTCTTAATTTACCACTCATATGAAATGCATTACCTGGATTATTAATTTGTACCAGAAGTTTCACTGAGCGTGCTGATACTACCCCTCCTACATGTTGAATGAATCCTACAGGAAACTGTCTCATGGTAATAAAGGGATATTCCTGTATTAAAAAAAAAATGTTTCTCATATTATTTGAGAAATTCACAACTATTATAATTTATCGGTTTTATTTTTCACATAAGAAGAGGTAAACTCTGTCAACATTAACAAATTTAGAATATCTTGGTCTAGACACCAAAACTTTATTTTAAAGGAAACATTACATTTTACAAAATCTAAAATTAGTTTCATATCTAGTATCAAAATAAGCATTTACAATAGTGTGAAATTGAAATCGAAAACACTTTTGAGTTATCTAATAATTGGCATAAATTTCCCAGATTGAATTTCATACCTCTTAAAAGGTGCAAGTGCAAAAATGTGTCTCAGAGAAAGACAAAGAGAAGAAACTGAACTTGCATGTGTTTTTCAATGAAAATTATCATAAATGGGGGGAAAGTTTTCCTTTCCTTTTATTTTATTGCACAATGATTATTTCTTAATTTCGTTTAGTGAGAGTCAGTAACAGATATCTAATAATGTTCTATAGGAAAAATCCAAACGAAAATTAGTTGCAAAGTATAAAATTCTAAAGATAAGAAACAAATAAACAAAACCTGATCATTGAGTATATGAAAATAATTTATAATTCTAGAGACATAATAAGAAAGTATTATAGTGTCTTAAGCTACAAAGAGCACAATTATAACAAATTTCTTCCTAGTAAAAGTTATAATAGTTCAAAATTTAACTAACCAGCATGCTCAGACTTTCTTGTGCAACAGCAGGCCTTTGAATAGATCGTAATCCACTACCATTATCACCAAAACTTCCTCCTATAGTAAAAAAAAAAAACATGTTAAGCTATATCATAATAAAGAAGCAATTATTATGACACTGTGATACAGAATATCTCGTAATAATAAAATTACACAAATTTATCCACATCATTAAGCTCATTTAATAACTATCTATCAGATGTGTAATTCTATTTTTGAATTATTAAACTTGAGAAAAATATTTTGAATGGATAATGTTTTGCTCAGAGGGAAAAAAATTTCTCCCTCTCAAGAACATAAATTGACATATTTATAGATAATTTACAACCAACAAAAAAAAAATCCTAATAAGATTTTGATGAATTTTTTTTTTCACTAAAATCTTAAAAGATTAAAAAATCAGGGAAATCGACTGGATTTGAATCAGTTTATTTACTAATAAACAAATCAGAAAAAAAAAACTGAAATTCATCTATTCATGAAAATAATATATATAAAAAAATTAAATCTGCATTGAATTTTTCAATGAAGTGTGATTAATAAATAAAATTAGTTTTATGGGATTCAGAAATAAAACTTTTAGAAAAAGATCAAGACTTCATACATATATTTTTAAGAACCAATCAGATTATTTACATTTAATTTATTTAAAAGGTAACAAATATACCACTTAATAAGAGGGGGAAAACTTACAAATTTCTGCTCACACACAAAAAAAATTATTATATTACCAAGTATATAAATGTTTAAGTAACAACAGAAGATAGGTGTTTTTTTTTCCCAGAAAAAAGCATATTTTTCAAAATTTATTACTTCACTATGAAAGAAAATAATATTGTAAATCCATAGATGAAATTAAAAGCATAAAACATTATTCCAAATAATATCACCATAACACAAATTAAGGAAAATAAAGTATGCCTCTCTATATATTTTCATAAACATTACCATCATTATTCTTTAATTTTTAAATATTATATGCTTTCAAAATAATATAAAATATTCTTTCATTATTAAATATGGGAATTTTTTTTTCAATAAGAAAATACATATAGAAAAAGACTTACTTTTCCCTAAAGAATAAAAAAGTTTTGAGAAATCAAAAAATGTTCATGTAACACATATAAACCAAAAAACATAAAACTAACTTTCTGGAAATTTCTTTCAGTAACAGAAGAAAAATACGAAAATATTTGGAATAAGATTAATCTTGAACTATATATATAAAATAAATCTTAATAAAACAGAAAAGTAAATTTTGAAATTTATTCATTAATATAAAAGAACCCAATACTATAATTTAAAATACAGAATAAACAAAAAATAGAAACAAATTTGTTTACAAGAACTAATTTCTTAATTTACTACAAATGTATAGAAGAATATTTAATTAATATACAACACACATATTGTAAATTATTCTTGTTATATGATCACATCTCTTAAAATAAGAAGTGTGTTTAATTTTCAATAAATCAAAAGTAGATGATTTTGTATATGATATGAACTAATTTTTTAAACATCTAGCCACACTTATGAATTTGAATGAATAAATGAACCTCCAACTTACCTTTTGGAGTTGTGCTTAGATCAGAATCTGAAGACCTTCTGTGTACTGCAGAAATAGCACCCTTAGCTGGAGAATGGCAAATTTTCTCTGTAGGAGAGCTGGGACCTGGAGCAGAACTTACAATCTGTTCCTCTAACACTGGGGACCTGGGGTAGAGGGGATCAGAGCAAATTCGCTTCAGTTGAGACATACTAATGTGATTAGACTTGAAAGAAGCAAATCGTTTCAGTTGAGCAGGAATGCTGCAGCGTAAAGATTGGTGTGCCTTTTCTTTTGGCTGTGAGGTGTCTTTACAAATGGCACACTCAGATTCATAGACAGGAGAAAAAAGTTCAGATCTGGCTTTAGCCATTTTCTTTGGTGAAACAGAAGAATTTGAACGAACTATTTTAAAGGGGCCTGGAGATAATCCAATTTTGATAGGAGATGGAGATCGTGAACGACCTTGAGCAGAGCCTAGGAGGGGGTATAAGCGAGTACTTCGAGGATCACAACCCTGCACAGAGGCGACTGAAGTACTAGACGACACTCTGCGTAAGGCTACTCTGGATGGTGAATGCCTATTTGTGGTAGAACATTGAAGAAATATTGGAAAAGAAAAGTTTTGAAAGGAACAAGAAAAAGGTAAATAAAACTGGACTAACTAGATATTATACAAGAATTTTTTTAGTGAAGAGTAAAAAGGAGAGAAAACAAACTTTTGAAAGAAATATTTTTTCAAAATTTCAAACAGAAAAAAAAAATGCTTTGACAAAAATTGTGTTGAAGCTGATGCAAGCATGTAGTGAAATATAAATTATGGAAACAAAATTTATGCGTAAGAGCTTTTATCAAATATCGCAAATAAAAGATTAAAATAAAGGCCAAGAGTCATATAAAGCTATTTTCTTGCATAATTTTAATAATTTTCTTTTTCCTTAAATTATGACATTTAGAATTACATGTGTGAAACTTTGTATGTGTGATGTGGCATTTTTTTTTTTTTTTTTTTGCAAAAACATTCATTTTAACCATAAAAAATTTAAACTATTTACCTAAAAAAAGTTTTAACAATTTTTGGCTAGAAAAAGAAATTCTTTTACATCTGAATAGTTAAGATTAAAAAAAAAATAGTATCAATTAAAAATTATGTTTAGTTTGTATCTTTTGAAATCCATTTAAAATTTTAATTTTTAAAAAAAAGGAGTATTTAACTTTATCACTATTTTTAAAAATAGTGAAACAAAAATGGAAAAAAAAATTTGTGAAATTTTATGAAAAATGAAAAGACTGAGTTTTAAACTGCATCAAATAAAGTTTCTTCAATCAAAAAGATGGCAAATATGATACTAAAGGATAAGTACAGTTCAGTTCTAGGTAACATAAAATATATGATAGTAACAATTGCTTTATACCAACAGGTATAGAATAGCACATGAAATATTATTTGCATTATACTTTTACAGCCTTGTAAAGACCATTTTTAAACAAAATTTTAGTGCCAAAAAAGTCAATGCAGAACAAAATTCTTCCATCTCCCTTACGAATGGTAATATTAAATGAAACACAAGCCAAAAAATATTTGCCATGTGCAGCTAAAAGGCTGTACCAAAACTCATGCAAGGAATGTTAAGGCATTCTCATCAACTCATCAGAAAAGGCAAGCACCAATGAAATTCTATGTAAGATATGAAATACATAACACTGTGCTACCAGTATAATTCGTAAATATAATCACTGCAAGTATATTATTCAGAGAAATAAATCTAGCCACAGCAAAAACTCTTGTTAGAAATTACAGTGCAAAAATGCATTCAAATCACTAAAACTAGAAAATAGCAAGTTTGTGATGCAAAAACCATACAATAAAAGGCAAGCAAAATGATTCAATGAAAAAATATGTTTAACACCTTAATAAACTTATACCAAATATGCTTATAATCTTCAAAACACTAGAATAAAATAACATTTTAATATGACATAAAGCAAAGTGTTTCATTTTTTTTTTTTTTTAATTTTAAAAACATTAAAAATATTTTTAAAAAATGAATATGATTTTTAAAAATCTCCAATATAAATAAGATTTTAAGCAATGAAAAAAATCATCTTAATTCTAAAACTGCCAATTATAAGCAAAAAAAAAAAAAAAAAAACCTTTTTGCGACTTATTATTTTTGAAAAATAACAAAATTAAAACTTAAATTTTTATCATCATATATTCATAGTTTTTATTTCAGATCAAATGCATAATGATTTTTTCAAATGCATATAGAAGTAAATATTAGTCAAAAAAATTTAAAGATCATAGATAATTGGTGTTATGAAGCTTTAACTATTTGCCTCTCATTGCAAATGTATGATCAAATCTTAAAAAACAAACTGAAAAAATATCCCTAAAAATCAGAATACCAACAATCTCAAAAACAAAATTGTACTAAAGAAAAACTTGATGCATTTTCTTTTGTGCTGTTAGTTTTCATATTACTTCAATTTTAAAATGGTACTCCTTACACAAAATCCCTTTAATTAATAATTTTAAAGGTTATGGTTTTAATTGATAATTTTAAAAGAAATTTATGGCAATCAACTGCACAGTAGAAAAATATATTTATGTAATGAAAAATTACATTTTAATTCTGAAAAAAAAATTATGATGATTTTTTAGTAAGAAAAATATTAAATTTTAACCTAATTTTAGTTTCATAAGTAAAAACATGTCACACATAATACATGATGTTTTGAAAAATCAACTGAAAATGTATTCTCACAAAAACTCTTACACTGATCTGTAAATGATATTATTCAAAAATTACTAAAAGAATAAAAAATCACTTGTTAAATTAATAATTATTATGATAATCACTCAGAAAATTTATAATGATTAAATATATTTACATAATTTGTGGTAATATTATTTAAAGAAGTAAATATTTATTACTAAAAATTATGCAAATGTACTTAAAAATCCAGTTATTATAAAATCAACTTTAAAACAAAAAATCACTCAAAAAGTTTAAAATATAATTCATTTTTAATTGGGAGGGGGTCTTATTTTCTTATTTCTCATTTCTCAATTCTTTAAAAAGACATTTTATGTACTAAAAGTATATTTAGAGTAAAATATAATAAAAATTTCATACTAATACTATCATTCAAGAAAACTAAAACATGCATAAGAGTTAAAAACTTGAACTTCAATGAGCAATCAAATGAATTAAAGAATGCATAACAAATTCAATTCAAAATGAGTTGCTGGTTATAAAATCTATCCTATGCATTCTCAAACTAAAAAACTTTACTGTTGAAAGAAAATTCAAATGCATGTCAATAAAACTTCTTTTTATAGCTTTGTAAGCAAATAATGCTAAATAAAGTTTTAACAATACTTACTTAGCATCTTACTCAGATATATTAAAAGATGTTTATTTTGCATT
This sequence comes from Nephila pilipes, assembly GCA_019974015.1. Lineage (NCBI taxonomy): Eukaryota > Metazoa > Arthropoda > Arachnida > Araneae > Nephilidae > Nephila > Nephila pilipes. The sequence continues at coordinate 980,056 of BMAW01053525.1, read as the reverse complement.
TAAAATTTAAAAACACAGAAGCACTTTTCTTTATCTTCTTGGCTTTATATAAGAAAATACAAAACACCATTTAAAAACTGATCAAGATGTAATTTTTGTCCTGGTTATATACATGTTACTAGAAATGGTTTCGATCATTTTTTTAATTTAAAAACTCTTTTAGAAAACACTTCAAATAACAAACATTGAATTTTCAATGGCTTTTCTATGAACCATCTAGTAATCAATTAATAATACAAAAACAATTAATGATATATAAATAAGTTTAAAACTTTAATAAAAAACTTATTTTCCCAGAAATTTACTAAATTTTAGTAAAGTATTTTTTTTTAAAAAAAAAAATTGCAACAATGACACATAAAAGTATAAGCAATTTTAATAATACTTATATTTTTACCATAATTACACTAAATATTAGTTCTAAAAAAAACTATTTTAAATATTATTTAAAAAATGCAGATCCTTCCATTTCAGAGTAATGCAAAATAAAAAGCATTTTTCTCAGCTAAAATTCTTCAAAATTTTAAACATTTACAATCTCAAATTTACAATGTCAACACTTATTTGACCCTGCTTATTTGAGATAATAGTCTTTAAAATACTGAGCATTAAAAAAAAAACTTACAGATAAAGAAAAGATTTTTTTTTTTTAATGCCTACATAGAAGAACCAATACTCAATTTAACTTAGCATACATACTTGCTTTTGCTCTATGCTTAAACCAGATAATCTGTACATTAATAAATAAATTAATTTTTGTATAAAAACAGAAGTGAGTTAAAATTATCAAAACACATCGTGATTTCAACATTTATATAAATACTAGTTCAAAGTTATTAGAATTTATTTAAACTACAACTGTTTTAAAAAGGCACACACATAAGAATATATATGATAAATAAAACATGCACATCTTAGTAAGTATCCTTTCCTTATTTTTTATTCAGTATTACAATGATAATTTCACAACATTTATTTTTATATATTTTTTTTATTTATTTATTTAATCTTAAGGATATTATAAAAATGAATAAAGAACTCTTAATTTCTTTTGTAAGGCATGCATGTCAATAAAATCCTGTTTTTAAATGATCAAAATGATTGAATAAAAGCTGATAGATAACCTATTTAAGCATAAACTAATAAAAAATACACAATATAAATCTAATTAATAAGGATATAATTTATTTAAATTTAGTTTATTTTGAAGAAGCTTTAATTTTTGTATATTTTGTCAATAGTTTTCATTTATATACAATTTATTTAAAATTTTTCATATTTAAACAATTGCTGTGATTTATATATTACAATTTTTTATTATATTTGCCCCTATTTCTAATTTCTTTTCTCTCCTTTTCCCAAATGTTGAAATAAAATATTGTTATTTTCTATCGCATTGTATAAAATCCATAAAATACAAATAAACCAAACTTTTATGATCTTAAACATTTTGAATATGAATGCCATTTTTATTTCAAATGAAATTCCATTTTTGAATAGAATTTTATATGAAATGAGACTAAATTTATGATACTTTGCTTGATGAAAGATTTTAAATTCAAATTGTATTACTTTGTTACAACTAGCTTAAAAACAGAGAACTGAAATAAAACAGTTGAAATAAAACTAAGTTTCCATTTTCAACCAATAAAAGCTTATTGATAAATGAAAGCACATCCATTATCACCCAAACCCTTTTGTATAAAAACATATATCCAATAATAACAAGTTGATAAATAACATTTAACAACAATTATGCAATGAAATGTCTTTTGTTCTCCGATTCAAATTTCATGTTCATAGAAATTGATAAATTAACTAATTATTTACAAGAACTCAATTGGTTCCTACATCTAAGCATTTTTACTATAAATATACATAAAAACAGTTTTAAATACTAAACTTCAACTAGTCAAAAAAAATACAGATTTTTATTTTTTAGAAAAATTTTAATAAAATCAATTACTGTAATAATTTTAAATAAATTTAGAAATGTAATAACATTTTATGATATTCAATGGTATGATTTTTTAATGAGCTTACTCTCTTAAAACTTCATTTTGTGAAGAAGACACATTTTCAGTTAAAATCACAGCTGTTCCAATTCCTCGAACAACAATTCCAGATTCTCCCTCTAAATCAAAACACTGGTGATACCTGCAAATTAATTAATTGCATTTAAAACACTAAATAATTTCCTATTATATGAGAGAAATTTACAAATAAATTTAAATAAGAATAAAAGGAAAAAAAAATCTTACTACTCACTACTCATTACTCTTTATACATAACTATATAACAAAAACCTTATACCCCAAACATAATCATAAGTTAATTCATCTATAACTCTTAAATGAAATATAAAGTTATTTATTTGTTATAAAGTTATTTACTTGCACCAATAATTCTAAAAATGGATGAATTATACAAATGTAGCCAAATTTTTAAACCAGGTTAATTTATTCATTTGTTTTCATTGATAAAATGTACACAAATATTTTTTAGTAATATGCAACTCATTCATATACAGATATTAAAACTTTGAGAGAAATTGAATAATTAAAACAAAAACTAGCAATGCCTAAGTTTTTCCCCTCTGTTAAACACTTCTAAAATCTGTAAAAAACAAGTTTTTATAAAATCATTAGAGTTTTTAAACTCTAGAAAAATACATTGAAGAACATGAAACCATTCGAAGTAAGAGAAAATTTTGTGGGCGTTTTTGCTACTTATTTTACTTCCAAAATTAGCTGCTGAATGTATTAAATTTCTCAACTTTATCATGATTACAGAAGTTGCTCGGAAATATGTGATATTTCTTTAAAAAAAGAGGGGAGATTTAAAAAACTAAAAACGATATGCTATCACATGGTTTTTAGAATACAGATGAGGAATAAATGAGCATGCATTTTCTTTTCTTTTGTTGTGAGCATTCAAGAGTTAAAATTTATAAAGTCAGGTAAAATGTCTAATAAACTTTTTGTGTTCAATCAATCCAAGGTTATTTATCTGGACATTTAAATCCTTAAATGCACACTGAAATGGCTCAGGACTATTTTTTGAACACTGATTGCATTCAGGGCTCCATCTCCAAGTGAAAACTTATAAAGATCAAAGAAAAATTAGATAATTGCTTTCAGGTGCACTATTCTTTTGCAAATGTCATAGTCATTCTCAATTTCTGTGTAGTGTTAGAAATGTGTGTGCAATTCCTTTCTTACAAAGTCGATGTGGGTATGTCCACCTTATACTAACCCCATATAGTAGTTTTTGTTGCTAAGTGAATTAAGAATTTTTGCTTTGAAATTGGGTGGTTTTTTTTTTCCCGAGTTGCACATTAAAAAAACTGCTGCTTTATTCAAAGATGTACCAAAGAGGGGTGAAAGCAAATGCCCCGAACCTATGTTTAGCAGTGATGGCCTCCAAAGAACCTTAAAATTTAATATATATATGAACCTATATGCAGGAATATAAAAAAAATGTTCTGGGAGGATAATTATGCATAAATGTGACATTTTTATGCTTAAAAGTTTGGGACTTAAAATTATTTTTGACAGTGCATTTTCAGTTGATTCTTGTATGAGAAGCTTTTCTAAGTTGATTAAAAGCTATTTTCGATGAACAATGAGTCAAGTAAACAGTTTGGGAATCCTTTCCATTGAAAATGCAGAATATAAAAAAAAAAAATTATTTTGATGAAGATATAAAAAAAATTCGGAAGTCAAAGTTCGCAAAAACAGTTTTAGTCTTTTTTTTATTAACTGAAAAGCTAAAATCCTTTTCTAAAACATCAAAAATGAGAGACTAATAAGTTTTTTTAAATATATGTTTGTCTGCTAGATGTAAGTTATTTTTTGCTTTACTATTAATTTTTTTGGTTTTCCACAAATCAGTTTAACTAATTAATTTTCATTAAGTAAATATAAATTATATATATTTCTGAGGATACTTTGTACAGAGATAATACCGACATTGGAGCTTCAGGTAGAATTCAGCCCAAACATTAACAACAGTATGTTCCCCACAAATATTATTAAACTTTGTGACAAAAGAAATGTTACCCCAAGAACTGAATTGACATTCACGTTTTCTTTACTTTTATTTTTAATTTTTATTTATTTATTTTTAATTTTCTTTTATCTCTAAAAAATTTGAGCATTAGTCTTAGAATATAAGCAATACTTCGATATCTAATGGACCAAAACCATGCTCCTGTTATTGAAATCATAAATGAAAAACAAACAATAAAGTTCATCTCAAATAACTCTTTATAGAGAAAAGGCACATTCATCAATCATTTCATTCATCATGAGGAAGAAAATGTAAGAATTTTGTCTCGAGTAGAATATATATTTTTAAAATTAATTCTATAAGAAGTAATTGCAAATGGATCAGTTACATAATTGTCAAAAAGCATAGCTAATTTTTTTAAATATTATATTTATTGACATGTAGATGTTGGATACTTATAGTTTTTAAACTTACATATATTTAATATACATTTGTTTTTCATTAAATTATAATGTAAGTATCTTTATTAAAATATAATATAATATAAGCATGTGGAATTTTATTGAAAATCTGTCATAGAGTTATGTGCTCAATATTTTTTCCTTTCAAGTTTATCTTTTTGATTAATAAAGATTAATATTTATCTAAATTTTTAAAAGTGTTATAATACTATTAACTCATTACAGCCACAATTTCAACATAAATATATCTGTAAGATTACATGGATCAATTTAGTATACATAAAATAAATTTATAACATTTTGCAAATTTTTAATGAGTTTATTAATGATTAACAAATCGAAATATTTGACCCTGATTATTGTATATGAATAGAATAATTAACTGTAAGAAAATTATAATTATGATAAGGAAGATACAAGGAAATTGTATGAAAGAAAATGCCTCTTATTTTTAGAACACATTTCTGAAAATATCTTGAATTGAAACCAGACAGATAATCCAAATTGGGCTTTCAGAAAGAACTTCCCTTAAAACAGGGAGAATCTATGATTATTAGGACTTCCTGAACCTCAAACATCCCCACTACTCAGTGAGTGACTAATTATCTAACCCTATTATTACAGGACATTCAGAACTGCCAATCATTGACAAAAAGGGGGAAAGAGAGTAGTAAAAAATCCTGTTCCCAGCAGTATTTTCTTCTCAAAAGTACCCATCTCCAAAAGTTAAGCAATTGTAAAGAATAAAAAGACAATATTTATTCAAAAACAAAGTATTTATTTTTCAACATACTCCTCTTTCAGAAAAACAGAAATATTTGAACATCACAACCATTTTTTGAATCCTCCAAAAATACCATTTTTAATATATCCAAAAAATAAGAGTTTTTGAGCTCTTCAAAATACACCTCTATCTCTATGATGACCTCATTTGAGCTAAATTTTCCCCATTCAAGTGAATCATTTATTTGTGTTTGAGAACAAGATGAATTCACGGAGGTCTAGATCAGATCAAACCTAGAATGCAGTCATAAATCATAACCCAATTCATGCAATTAAGAGCCAATATCACTGAATGAATATGAAGTGCATTATTAGTGCATAGTCATTTTCTTCTTCACTAAATATGGATCCACATCTCTTTCATTTCCAGTCAAAATAGTCCAATAACTCACTGTAGAAATGTCCAGTGATCATTTTTTTTCTATGCAGTCCACAAGTATGACACCCTTTACATACCAAAATATTGTTGCTATAATTTTTCAGGCCAAAGGAACCATCTTCACCTTCTTTCAAGCAGATTCACTGGAAGCAACCAATAATTTTGAATGTTACTTGATTTCTGATGCATAATGATGAATCCAAGTCTAACCAACAGTGACAACTTGATGCAAAATGTCCTTCAGACCGCACTAAAATTGCTCTAAATACAATTTTGAAGTTGAAAGCCACCCCCCCCCCCCCCTGTTTTCCAAGACAATTGGGAAAATAACTTTTTCATCACTACAATTCATGTCAAATTTTAATTACACACCTACAGCCTCTGCTACTTTATGCACTTTTGTTCATCAATAAATGAGAAACATGTTGTGAACTTTTTCAATTATTCTTCCAGTAAATACATCTACTGGGTATACTTTGAACTTATCAAAAAAGGATATTTGATCACTTTTAAATTCAGAAAACCGATATCTAACTTTAGTCATATAGATGGCCGAAGGCCCCATAAACAACTTTGCTTTTATCTCCTTCTCATCCCAAAGGAAAAAGTGAATCATTGAATGAAACTGCATTTTCTATTTTTAAGATTAAAGATTAAATAGAATAACTGAAATATCAGCCAAATCAAAACTAACCATTAAACCATTTTCAAATTTGTCTTAGCATCTTATAACAGATGGCTGCAAACATTGGTAAAACTAACTTCCCTTAGCAATGGCATCTGTCTTTATATATGGGTACTTATTATATGAGCCCTTGTATTCAGATTTTGGAAACAAATATTTCTAATACAGAAATGAAACAAATTTTTCTTTTCAATTTTTTTTTTTTTTTTTTTTTTTTTGCTCATGCTCTTTAAAAAATCTCTTTCTTATGCCTTTCAAATTTTATGCTTTACCTTTTCTCAAAAATAATTAGAATGAACTCTGTGCATGTATGAATATGATGCTTGATTTTTTTTTTAAATAATATTTCAATAATAATTTAAATAACTTTAACTATCCTTCAAATGAATTTTTACAGATTTTACAAACTACATAACATACAAATTATCTTGTTTTGAACTAATATCAAAATTTAGAATAATACTACAATTATACTAATATCAGAAGTATCACAACAAGCAATAAAAAATGGAATTAAAATATTGTATTTTACCCAATAACAGCATTGCCTCCCAGCTCTAGAGCTTTCAATCCAATTTTCCTTTGAACTTCACCTAAAAATAAATAAAAATCAAATCGCAAATATTTATGATTATAAACAAAATGGAGATATATAGTATAATGAAGCTAAAAATAAGAAACACATAAAAAGTACAATTCAAATAACATTTTAAGAGTTAATATCACCAAACATTTTATATACATATGATAAATAAAATGATAGTAATTTTTTGTAAGCAGAATATTTAAATTTATTACAAACTAAATTTAATGTAAATGATACTGAATATTTAAACATTTCTTAGAAATTAGAAAATAATAAAATTTTGAGTAACATTTTTAAATGTTCTCTCCTTCAGAATTCATAAAAATCTCTCACTTGAGAATTCTTCAGAGATAAATATATTATGAAAATGAATTTATAACCAAATTTTATGGAAATTAGAATAATGTCTAAAACATGAGAAATGTATTATGACATGGGTAAGTTTAAAAAAATTTGTTTTGATGCTAACTTTCCTATTATAATTTTGTTTAGAAATTGAAAGTACAATAATTATAATTTTAAGTTTTTCTTTTAATACTTTAAATTTTTTTTAATTTATAATTATTTTTGTACATAATTTTTTTTCTTTAATACACACACACATTAGTTTTAAGCTTTTTAAAAATAATTTTTTTTTCAACAGTATTTTTTTTCTCCAATAGATAGTATTGCTATATTTGGTTTTAAAAGCAATAAAATAATTGTAGGTTTTTGTTAAAAAAAATTTATAATGTATTTGCCTATGTAAGTTTTTAATCTGATTGTTTTAATATTGGATTATTCCTTTTTTTCCGCTTTGATTAATACATGGTTTTTCTCATTCTATATGAGTAACATACATACACTTTTTTTTTATTCAGCTTTTTTTTTTTTTTGAGAATTTTATAAAGTGAAAATTAAATATGTTTTCATTAATATTTCCTAGATTAGCCACTGACACTAATTTTTGTGAAATTATATTACTTTTATTAATATAAAACATTTATGAAGATATACATTGTTCTTTTTTTCTCAAATAAAAAGCGATCAAATTTATGTATAAAAATTATGTGATTATATTCCATGAAATAGAGATTTTTTATATGTCCTTAATCTGAATTTTTAATCAATATATTCCAACATTTACCTCTGAATACTTTCTTTATGGAATATTGTGCTAAATATATAAATCAATATAAGGTTGAAAGAATGCAAATCAACTGTGCTCCTAATGTTATATACTCTCTTGTATATATATATTAGTCAATTGGAAAGTTCTGTTTTGTTTATAAAGTGAAAATAATACATTTAATAATATTTACTGTACAATATATTTTCTGTCTGTTGTTACTTATGAACTCTTGCCTGTGTGATGGTAATTTGTAATACTATTTTTGAAAAAAATGCCTTGCCTTGTCTTTAGAGGCAAAAGAAATTCAAGTAATGCTAGATTGATGTATGCTTCAGTTTTGAATTTTTTCCTTCAAAAATTTTTGCAGGAGGATAAACAAATGTAATTAGTGATTGCTAAATCTAAGGAGTATAATGAATGCAATAAAACTTCCAGCCCTAACTCTGTGATTGTTGATAATTGTTAAGCAGCAGCATGTGGTTTGGCATTATCATGATGTAATATAATCTAGCCATATTGAACATCTTAGACTCTTTTCTTTCAATGTCTTATTTAAATCATCTGTTGCTGACAGTATCTCTCCAAGTGAGCTTTTTTGTTAAGTTTTAAAAGCTTGAAATGTATTGGTTCTTTGATATCCCACCATATGCACATATATTACCTTAGTTAGGCTCAATTTCAATTTAGAGATGGAGGGACAGATACTCCCTGCTGTGCAAGTATGCTCTTTTTTCATTATACGATGTGTTTGAAAATAATCTTTTTCATCACCAGTTATCATCTAGTGCAAAATGGGTTTGTTTCATTCGAGGAGAAAATAAACATGTGAATATGATGATTTGATAGTAAATTTTATAGCTTAACTCATGAGGCACCCATGTGGAATGCTTGTAGAACAACCTAGTAGATGGAGATAATATTATTGTAGAATAAATATTATTAAATATATGAAAGTATTGTACTATTTTCTTTTTCTCCTCTAGAAATGGGCATAAATTTTTGGTTGACCTAATATATATCGAGAATAAAAAATGAGGTAAATTAAAAAAAGTATATATATAATTAAAATATTTCATTAAAAAATAATAAAGCATTTTAAATATATTTAAAATCAAATAAACTGAATAATTCAAGCCAAATTCTTAAAATTACTAAGGATAATTACATATAAGTTTTTTTTTGGATTATAAAGAAGAAAAATTAAATGTATTTTTTTAATAACCAAGGGGAAAAAAAAAAACCAAATTGTTACATCACCCAACTAGCTGGCAAAAGAAACCTTGCCCAAAAGCCGTAAGGCCATCCAAGCGAAACAGTATAGCATAGCAGCGCATTTACAATACCGCGCGGCAGGTGACGAACGCTGAACACCGTCGCGCCTGCAAAAAAGGTTGCCGCAAAACGCCTTCGCGCCGCCGGCACAAAAAGCAGGCCCAGCGGCACAAAAGGCGCCTGCCAACGCGCCAGCGCGCCTTGTAGCGTAGCGCGCTAGCGGCGGCGCGCGCGCGCTGGCGAATGGCAGCGCCTTGCCGCGCGCCGCCGCGCCGCGCCGCGCGCCGCGCCAACGCTAACGCCGCGCGCGCGCGCGCGCGCGCGCCGCGCGCACGCGCGGCGCGCCGCCTTGCCTGCCGCCTGCCTGCTGAATAATATATGTGTAATGGCCGAAATGGCAATGATGATGGCAATGTGTATGTATGTAGCCAGCAGCCATGTGTGTAATATTGTTGTGTATATGTGTATGTATGTGTATATATATATGTATGTGTCATAATGTTGACATATATATACACACACATGCACCATACATACAAGAATATATATATATGTATATATAATATATATATATATAATATATAATATATATATATATGTATATGCTTCTGTCTTCTCTTATGTAATGATGATTGTTGTCTTGTCAGCCAATATTGTAATAATAATGTGTAATAAACCAATATTGTGTATGTGTCTTGTGGCAATGTTATTGTTATTGATGCATGCATATATAATAACCAATATGTAATATTGGTATTGATGGCCATG
>BMAW01053525.1:924530-969975 GCA_019974015.1 Nephila pilipes | reverse complement strand
CATACATACATACATACATACACACACACACATATACATACATACATATATACATACATACATACACACACATACATATATATATATATAAATTTCTTTGAAATTATTGAATTTATTTCTTTGAAATTTGATATAGTTTAGATTAAGGTAGTTCTAAATTTTTTTTTATATAACTTTTTTCTAGAGGTTAATGTTGGACCTGTAAAACCAGTTAAAACCATCTAATCTGTCATAAGTGAGATTTAGAATTTACAAATATTATAGTTTATATCTCCAATTTGTTTTCAAAAAAAAAATTTCATGCTTTGATTTATCTTTTTGCCTATTTTCTTTTAATAATATTCTCTTTCTTATTAGTTGGGTGATGTAACAATTCTGGTTTTTTTTTTCCCTTTGCTATTAAAAAAATACATTTAATTTTCTTCTATAATCCAAAAAAAACTTATATGTAATTATCCTTAGTAATTTTAAGAATTCTATTTAGTTCATTCAGTTTATTTGATTTTTAAATATATTTAAAATGCTTTATTATTTTTAATGAAATATTTTAATTATATATATACTTTTTAATTTACCTCATTTATTCGGATATATATATTAGGTCAACCAAAAATTTATGCCCATTTGTGAGGAGAAAGAAAATAGTACAATTTTCATATATTTAATAATATTTATTCTACAATAATATTATCTCCATCCTTACTAGGGTTGTTCTACAAGCATTCCACATGGGTGCCTCATGAGTTAAGCTATAAAAATTTGCTTTATCAAATCATCATATTCACATGTTTATTTTCTCCGAATGAAAACAAACCCATTTTGCACTAGATGATAACTGGTGATGAAAAAAAGGATTATTTTCAAACACATCGTAAGGAAAAGAGCATACTTGCACAGCAGGGAGTATCTGTCCCCTCCATCTCTAAATTGAAATTGAGCCTAAATAAGGTAATATATGTGCATATGGTGGGATATCAAAGAACCAATACATTTCAAGCTTTTAAAACTTAACAAAAAGCTCAATTTGGAGAGATACTGTCAGCAAATAGATGATTTAAATAAGACATTGAAAGAAAAGAGTCTGGTGATGTTCAATATGAAGCAGATTATATTACATCATGATAATGTCAAACCACATGCTGCTTAACAATTCATCAAACAATCACAGAGTTAGGCTGGAAGTTTCTATTGCATTCATTATACTCCTTAGATTTAGCACCCACTAATTATTACTTGTTTATCCTCCCTGCAAAAATTTTTGAAGGAAAAAAATTCAAAACTGAAGCATACATCAATCTAGCACTACTTGAATTCTTTGCCTCTAAAGACAAGGCAAGGCATTTTTCAAAAATAGTATTTACAAATTACCATCACACAGGCAAGAGTTCATAAGTAACAACAGAAAATATATTGTACAGTAAATATTATTAAATGTATTATTTCCTTTCACTTTATAAACAAACAGAACTTTCCAATTGACTTAATATATATATACAAGAGAGTATATAACATTAGGAGCACAGCTGATTTACCTTTCAACCTTATATTGATTTATATATTTTAGCACAATATTCCATAAAGAAAGTATTCAGAGGTAAATGTTGGAATATATTGATTAAAAATTCAGATTAAGGACATATAAAAAAAATTTATTTCGTGAATATAATCACATAATTTTTATACATAAAATTTGATCGCTTTTTATTTGAGAAAAAAAGAACAATGTATATCTTCATAAATGTTTTATATTAATAAAAAGGTTTATAATTTCACAAAAATTAGTGTCAGTGGCTAATCTAGAAATATTAATGAAACATATTTTAATTTTCACTTTATAAAATTCTCAAAAAAAAAAAAAAAAAAAAAAGCTGAATTAAAAAGACTAATCTCAGCTGAAAGTTTTCATACATGCACTATGATAACAATATTGTTCCCCCCCCCTTTCCCTTATATCGATAGAACATTAGCCATCTTCCTAGGCACCTTAGTAAGGTAATTTTAAATCCTGTAGTTTTCTTAGTCTTCGTATCTTAAATAGTCTGAACAATCATTAGTAACACACACTTTTGTGTAGTATGTCATTAGTAACACAAACTTTTGTGTAGTATCAAACTATTATTTGTGTAATATGTCATTAGTAACACAAACTTTTGTGTAGTATCAAATTATTATTTGTGTAGTATGTCATTAGTAACGCATAGTTTTGTGTCGTATCAAACTATTATTTGTGTTGTATGTCATTCCATTATATGCCATAAGAAAATCCAACATAGATTTCAAGGCTTTTATTTTATAAAACTTTTGATTTTTAGCAACTGAACATAGAAGTGAATTCTTAAGATACACTTTTAAACTCATGATTTTGAACATTCAGATTTCGACTAGACATGTGCAAGTTCATTATTGTAAAGACTTTGCAATACCACACTCATTAGGAACAATAATTGAAAAAAATTTCAGTTTAATGTATTTTTTACTCTGTGTAAAAGTTAATATTTTGCATATTTTATTTGGGTCTAATTCAGTTATTAGGCATAATGTATTAAATTTATTGAAATTTAAATTGCACATGCATGTATACAAATAATAGTTTATATTTAATGCAATAAAAATTTTAATTATAATATATATCATAAATAAAATAATCCAATTTTATTTTTAGTACTGTAATATATCCCACTGTCAAACTTGCAAAGTGAATCTTTATCACAATATTTTTTTTCTCCTTCAAAAAGTTTCATGCAATTTAGATAAAATATTCTTCACTAAAATATAGTGGAAACTTGATAACTCGAATTTCAAGGGAAATACCAAAAATGTCAAGTTAATGAATTGCCAGCTTAGTTTATACTTCAAGATATAAAGAGTGTAATGGCTGCAATTTTAACTTATTAAGGCACAATTTCTAGTAGTATTTTTGAGTTATAGAGTCATAGTGAAATAAGAAATTCAACTAAAGTAAATTTATCGTATTTAAGTAAATTATAATGCACAAATTATACAGCTATGAATATCAATGTACAGCTATCATTGCAAGATAAATTGCAGCTTGATTTATATCTTAGTAATATTTCAGCTTCAATCTTAATTATTGTCAACAGTGTGCTTGCTGATAATCCATACTGAACTTAAGCCATGCCTTTTTCATTCCTGATACTTTTTACTGTGTTCATAATGCCAATTTTTTTACATAGAGTTAATGATTTCAATACAATTAATCATGTTTGGTACGCATATTATAATGATGACTGCAAGCCAACCAAATAAGTACTTACTGATAATAAATTTCTTTTAAGCGTGATAAGTCAAAACAAAAACATAGCATGCACAGATGTATTACTTATAAAGCTCAATGAATATAGATGTGCACAAGTATAAAATACAATAGAATAAAAGCATATCACATTTTCATAAATTAGATAATTAAATTTAAGATTTTATTATTTTGAGTTTGGGAAATTCGCAATGTAATACCATTACATCACTAATAACAACGTATCAAGTCTGATTTCTTAACTCCTAGTATAGAGTATAAATATGTATTATTAGTACTTATAAAGAAATATTTTGTTAGAGTTAAAAAAGTTTGAATAATTCAATATTCTGCATATTTACAGGTTCATCAAAAAGGAATGGCTACTTCCTTTATCTTACTGAGAATTACAAGCTAACGAGCTTGAGTTATTCAGTTTCTGCAGCAATATCAAAAAATCAGTTTTACCTGACAACTTAGAAAACAGAGTCTGCCTAGCTTCATTAGAAGCTCGTGGTGTGCGAATTTTATCTATCCACTGATATTCAGGGTCATCATTCACAACTAATTCTTCAACAAAGCCAAGAACAGCTTTTGCTTTAAAACCCCATGGTATGCTACTACCTTTAAATAAAGAAAAGAAAAAAATATTTTTAAAAAGATAATAAATTTACTTCAGATATTACTTACAAATTTAAATTTTTTAAATATGAATTACAGAATGCTATTAATTTAAAACATAACTTATTTGCATTTTCCAAAAATTTCCAAATTTGCATAGTTATAAAATTCAAATGGGTCTCCAAATTAAATACACTACAAATTTAGAATTCAACATTAAAATGTATTGTTTCTATCAGGAAAAACACATAAAATGAAATTGTTTTCAAAATTGGAACAAGTAAATAAAATAAATATTGATAATTTAATGTTACAATTTTAATTTGTCCTTGATTTCAATCCTCAGAAAGTTTAAAGATTTTCATTTTCTATTAATATTATGTGAATGAATTAAAAAACAAATGCAATTGCAGTAATGGTATAAAGAATATCAGTACTGAAATTTAACTCTATAAAACAATAAGGCAGAAATCTGAAAATGGTGTTTGAATTGCATTTTATTCTTCTGTATCATATAATACAAAAGTAAAAAAGAATAAGTAACTAGGGACTAATTCATCAGATGAGGGGGTAATTAAGTTTAATTATGCTTTTATTACATGTAGAATAAGATAATTGCAATGATAAGTCATATTAACAAAGCAGATGATTAGATTTAAGAATAGCATAAAAAAATGGAAGACATGGATATTTTAAAAACAAATAATTTTTTAATACACAAAGGTTTAAATCGTAAGTAAAAAATTTTGTTAAGAATATTCTAAAATATTCCATTAAAAGAAACTTGTGTTTGCTTAGTCTTTAAAAGCTTATTTAGCACATACTTTTATAATATATTGGAGACATAAAAGAAAAAATCATTAATAGTTAAATGAATAATTGCAAAAATAAACATTTTATTTTTAAACTTCAGTGAAGTCATTTTTAATGCACAATTAAATATAATGCATTTTTATTCACTTAAATCAATATAAAATTAAAGAACTGAAGAAAATAAATAGAATATTATGAGATAAAACAGAACATTTTATAACACACTTACTATAAAAGAATTGTACTCCACAAGATGATTCTCTATATTTATTTGAGTCACTAAATAAATGCACACGAACCATTACATTTATTTCTCCTCGAATGCCTAAAAAATGAATGGAAGTTCATAATTGGAGTATTTTAGCAAACGACAACAATAATTAAAATTAAATAAAGCCTAGTACACAATCTGAAATTCAATAAAAAATAGTAGAGGAAATAAAGAAAATAACAAATGGAAATCAAAATTATATCATTCAAAGTAAATTACAAATTACCATGCATTGTATCATATATGGGAAACCAGCCTGAAAGAAGAGACCCAGATTCTTTACACAGTAAAGGATTTAAATCAATATACACTTTTCCTATAGCATCATTGGCACTATAAGTATCATAATCCATGACTCTAAAAAATAATAACATTAAGTTTATATTCAAACATTACTGTACATTTTGTAATATAAAAAAAAAAAAACCCAGCAATTTTATAATCTAATATTATAATACAATTTGTTTTTAAAATTTCTAAAATAGTTGGAAAAAATAAAGTACATGTAACATGTAAAATTATTGTTCAGAATTATTGTTAAATGTTAAAAATCTCATTACATGATATTCAAATACCATAATAGATTCTTGTATTTTCTGCCTCATATTACATAAAAATGTCCTTTAATAGAAAAAATTATAAATGTTAATTTAATTTTTTATTATTTTCATTTTTTTGAATTAATTGTATACTTTTAATTAAAAAAATACATCACCCAGAAGCCTAATTCAATATATTTTCAATGTTTAAATATTAAAAATTATCATTACCAGAACAAAATAATATTAAATAGATCATTTTCTAATTATAGTAACTGTCTTTTTGATCACTTTCCAAATGAATAACTTCCCCAATTGCATACAATGTTGCAGTACTATAGTCTTTTTACAGACAAAATTTTCATTTTTAAAAATGGATAAGTTCTGCTAAAATTATTTGATTATAATAATTTGGTTATCTACTTATATTATTAAAATTAAATTCTGCTTAATGTATTTGAGAATATATTTATAAAAAAAATAATTTCAAAATATTTACATACCTGATCTGTAACGGTTCATCTTGTAATTCTTCATCATCCACCTAAAAATAAGCAATTTAGTACAATCTCCAATTACTTATTAATGTTTCAAAATATATGGGACTCAAATATATCCATTTGGAGAAATAAATATTTCTTAATTCAAAAATTTCAGCACTAAATGAACAAAGCTTTTGTTTGAAAAAGTAAATAAATATTCTGTATTTCATACAACTCAATAAACAATGTATTTTGTCTTTTACAGAAATATTATACTTATAGCAAAGATTTCTTATTAAATCAAAACACCAACTCAATAATTTAAAATATTTATTAGCAATATACATAAAATAGTCAAAACAAAATCCAACTAAAAATAATTTTTAAGGTAAAAAAAAAATTTACATTCATTTTAAATAATCTTCATCAATAGAAGAACAAAAAAGCAATATTTTTTAAGCATTTTAAAACTCTGAACTTTAAAAAAAAGAAAGGATGTAGATATGGATTCCTTCACTGACATAATTCCGCTATTTCTTGTATAAAGATGTACCAGGAAGAGGAAAGGGAAAACAACTCACAAAGTTCAACTGTGTTTTTACTCGGGAAAAAAAGGATTGGACCATTCTGGCTCAGCTGAGATTTAAAAGAGTAATAGAATAGAGTGCTTTCTAATTTATATAATTAAGTCTTTACATCTTTATTTACATATTTTCTTTTTGTTTATTAAAAAATAAGAAATACAGAAGCTAATATCTTCCTGTGCTATTTTATTGAAATTCAAAATAATTTCACTAAATAAAAATTCTAGAAGTTAATATATATCTGATTATGATTTATTCAAGTCATTAAAGTTAAGATATATTATGAAATATTTGATTTAAATTTAACACAATTCATTGCTGCACATAATTTAAAACTGGTGGAATAAAGAAACAAAGCTACATTGAATAGGACGAAAATAAAAATCTCATTAATTTTCTTTTTTATTACAGCATACAAAAACACTTTAATTTATCATTACACTAACAAAAATAAATGATTACAAGCTTGATAACTAAGTAATCTAAAATTAGACTATTAGCTAAAAATAAATTTAACATGAAAAGTGACAAAAGTATCTCTGCTTTGAAGTTACTATACAAGTTATCACACGTTATTTAGCAACACATTAAAAGAAGCTCAAAAAGTTACCTCAAATCTAAACCATTCAGAATTCCATTCTGGATTAAGGGAATGTCGAAAAACTTCTGTTTTATAGGTTGTATTACTTAGTTTAATCTGCAAATAAAAATAATTTGAGATCAATATTCATTAACACAAATAATATATATATATATATATATATATATATAAGTTACAATATGACATGCATTAAAACTAACCTCTACAAAGGCATCACATGTATCACTAGCTCGATCCATAACAGGAAGATTTCTTCCAGCCACAATTCGTACCTTTACTTTTCCAGGCATATCTCTAAAAACATATAAACAAAATTTTTATAAGAACTTAAGTGAAATTAGTTAAATAGAATTTATAAACAATTAGATAGAATTCAAACAACAGTAGCTTGGCTAATAAAGAGACATATTCACATAAATGGATAGCAGGTTCTAACCTCATACTTTTACATGGCTAGAGTAAATTATGTAAAAGTATGGCACTCATACTTTTACATAATAAAAATTTTGAAACCCAAAGTCCTCAAGTTCTTTTGATGTGGAGAACAAAGTGACAACTCTAATGTGACTTTATAATCTAACAGGGGTTTAAAATTATGAGATATATTGGCTGACCTTTGAGTTAGAGAAAGATACTTGGAAACCTTCAATGAACAAATGTAGGATTTCAAAAACTGGATAATCAAAAGAATTTTTTTTTTAATATTGAAGTGACAGTTATATTTTTTCATGAGAATAAAAAGTTACCATATTATACATCAAAATAATGCATGTTGAAATTCAATATAAATATGAATTTTAAAAAAATTGATCAATTGTGTATTATTTCAGGTAATGAATTAAATCTAGTTTTCTTGAGTAAAGAGATTGATTTTAAACCAAACTTTTATAACAGGAAAAGCAACATTTGTACTTTATTTTTGATAAATTGTTTCTGTTCTCTAATTACTATTGCAACTGGTTTTTCAAATAGAATACAACAATTTGTTGAACAATAAACAAGAGCACTATATATTTTAATTTTTAATTACTCAGATCTAATATTAATGCTTTTTTTTTTTCCAAAACTCAACTGCATTAACAATCAAAAAATTGCAGCAACTTATTTCACTGAAAATAAAATACAATTACACAACTTCCTTTAAAAAAATGAACAAAATCTGATTAAATACTTTGAATTGTTCATATATCAGTATAACTGGATAGAAAATTTTGAGTCCTGTTTTACAAACAATGAGTACATGATATGATTAAATTATGTTATGATTGAATATGATTGTACTTACTGATTGAATTATAAGACATTACAGTACATATAGCATATTTATCACAATTTTTTTTTTTAAAAAAAAATAGACATGAACATTTTTAGTAACTTCCCTTAAGCAACTGTGAATAACTATATTCAATAATACCTTCCTTAATGATTCTCTAACTATTAATATTTATCTGTATTTTAAAACATATTGGAATTTACTGAAGTTTCAAAAAATTACAATGTATCTGCATTTATTTGCTATTTCAAAATTGTGACCCGACTGAAGTATTTTTTACAAGAAAACCCAAATTTGATTTTTTTTTTTTTTTTTTTTTTTTTTGGGGGGGGGGTTGTAATATTATTTGTAAGTTGTTTTAAAAGTAATGCAAAGCATAAAATATTAAAAGTAATATATGTTAAGAATAGTCATACGATGCTTACCACATACTAAACGAGACAAATTTTAATGAAGTTCTGTGTATATTATTGAAAAATCAAACATATTTATTAATTAAATAATCATCAAAGTCACTGAATTATTATGTCATTGATAAAGGAAAGCATTTGGAATTTTCTTTTCATTTTAAAATGTTGAAGAATAAAATATGACATAGTCACAAAACACAAATTTGAGAAAGGAAATATTAATATTCACAAAAAAGTCAGATAACATAAAGTATGTTGTTGATATAGAAGTAAAACTTTAAAAAGTCCTATTTTGACAGAATTAATTGGTTCGTTTTTGTGAAATAAGAAAAGCAATAGGAGCTCGAAGAGCAACTAACAGGAGAATGTTCATTTGTTTATTTTCTTTTTCAATGCAGCTGGAACTAAACATACAGTCCCAGTTAAGTAGATGCGATTGACAGCACAGAAATGTAATAGCTTATTTGTCAATATCCATCTTTTTAAAAGTTAAATTTACTAAATCTACAATTGATACAGATCTAATTTAAAGCACAAATAATTCTGCATAAAAAATATTTCTTCACGGAATGTAAAAAAATAGAATGAAAGAAATTGAGAGATTTGGAAATGAAACAACAAAAAAGAAGTTTTTACTACATAGGCAGCACAGACAAAAAAAATTCCATACTAGATGCTCTCATATTTTTAATTTTCGGATTAAAAAAGAAAACAAAACTTATATATAGTTGACGGGATCACACTGGAGCACCTGAGCGTTAAAACTTCTATCGCATCGACAAACACTTAAAATCAACGTGAATATGGTTTTTATTTAATGGCTTTGTTTCATTATATTTCAAATATATTTCATGAAATAGTAAATAGAATAGTTTTAAACGAATGAAAAATCTGTGTCAAAAGACAAAAATTTATTTTCATGTAATCCCTTTTAAAATTCACAAAAAAGAATCGATAAAGTTAATAAAGTATTTATTTTTCAGAAAGGCTTCCACTGATACTTTAAGGAAAAGGAAATAACCTTTTTAGTTAAATAAAAATTGGTTTGAAATAAGAAGAACGAAAAAATGAATATTTTTGGAATTTTTCTAAATAAAAGAGAATAAGCTTGAAAAATACAATCACACGCAAAATAATTCCTATTGTTAGAGATTTCTCTGAAACACGATAGATGGCAGCACGATCGAAAATTATTCTTCAATTATTAAGTGAAAATTTAGAACTTAAAAACAATATTAAAAAAAAAACATTTTGTTTGTGCATTGGTTAAAATAACCAAACAACAAAATAGAAAGCCTGTCAAACAAATAATAAAAAAAAATTAGGTATATAATGCTTATTTCTTCCGTATCGTGACGTAGCAGAGTGGCGCAGTGGAAGCGTGCTGGGCCCATAACCCAGAGGTCCGTGGATCGAAACCACGCTCTGCTAATGTATTTTTTTCTGAAAAGCACTTATAACATTGGAGCATGTATCAGATTCACAACACGCATTTTCTAAGTCGAATTAATGTGTAAAAAATCGGGTATTCTGCACAAAAATCTTCACAACTGCTTTTTACAAGTTTACCAGAAAAACTAAACACATATTTTAAAATAATAACATATTTAGACATTAAAAAAAAGCTCTCTGAATTCCTAATATTTATGATCATGCACATATAGTAATTTTTAGGTATTTGTTCTATATTTATTTCTACTATTCTTATTGCTATCTTTTTTTTTTTTTTTTGCATCGTCAATTAATTACAGATATATTTTTTTGGAGAAATTCCCTAGTCTATTTCTAATTTTAAAAAAAGTGATATGTCCATCCCTTTTTTTTTTCAAATTTCATTATAATAATAGGTAGGGCGTATTCCAATTTTGGTTAATTGGTATAAGAAAATGTCGTGCCAAAAAACATCTATTTTATTTATTCATTTTAAGTTACAATTGTATTTTCAAAATGTATTTTTATCTTTAATTTTTAACTTGCAATTTTGCAGTTGTATTAAACATTTTTGTACTTGAGCGTGTCTTATTATTAAAATTAACCAATAAAAATTTAAAAACTTGTTTTAGGAGCATTGAGAAATATATATTCAGAGAACAAGAGTGAAAAGCCTAAATACTCGCAATCGTATATGCACATTTCGTAACTCTTAGCAAAAAAAAATTACTTACAAAGCAGAAAAATATTTTGCCGATACTGAAGAAACTGGAATACCGATATTACATTATGGATTACCGATATTACATTATGGATTACCTATATACATATTACCGATATTACATATCAGCTTTTCTTTTTCGTCCTGGATTGAAATAACTACTCAGAATGTATCGTGAACATATCAGTTTAGTTAAAATTCGATAATTGTCAATAACGTACTCATAAAATTGAATAAAGTACACGTAATAATTAGCTACAAAAGTTTACATGAGCAAGTGTGTACAATTCATATTTTCGATTACTATTCTTTTAACCAAAAGTACTTAAGCTGCTGGCGGTTAACACATCTATATAAATTTTATTTTCATACATACATCACTGATATTTCTTTTCATTTTTTTTTTTTTTTTAATGAAATGAGATGTATGGAAATTGAGTGGAAATAATTCAAATATTCAAGATCGAATATTACTCACATTTTTATTCCTGACGTACCGTACAATTTGTTGTATGTGATGTATGTATGTATACATGTTGTTTTTGCTTTCATAACATGTTGAGGGTTTAATTCCTAATATTAAAATTATTCTTGAAATATTCATTCAAAATAATTATGCATTTTTCTAAATTTACATTAAACTATGATAAAATCCTCATGTTGCGGAGCTATGCTCGTTAACTTATAATAATAATAATAATAATAAATTATTAGAGTACGTTTAACATATTAAAATCTTTTTAAATGAATTATGTGTTTATATATATTTAAATCAAATTTAAACATGTACATGAAATTGGAGGCATTGTGTTACAAAAGGGTGTATTGTGTCTCATAGTTTTAAGCCATTAAAAAGGACGAGGGGGAAACCTGAGTTAGTAATACACAAGCCTAACTTTATTGAATTAATTTTACTGTAAAGTTACTAGGGAGGGAAGAGGACATCGTATCTCAGAATTATAAGCCATTAAAAAATGACGAAGTGAGTGAAAGTAAGTTTATTGGTGCAAGAGCCAGATGCCGCTACGCTGCACCAAACAAGATAAAAATTTGGTCTAGACGTTTGAAAATAATGGAAAAAAGATAAAAAGTTTGAAAAGGAGTGTCGAAAATTGAGAAGAATCGCTAGGATATCCCGGGAGCGCGACATCCGTGTTTACCTAAGATAGTAATTCCCACTGGAAAAATGAGGATGATGACATCAAAGTTGATGTTTCACTTGTCTAACTTCCACATATCATTGATAGACCATATTCGTTTTGACATGTAGCAGTCCTCTTTTTATTCCACGACCAATCTCTACCATCGAACCAACGATTCGGCTCGAAAATTATCGACTATGAAGATCGCATTTGATTTGAATTTTTTTTAAAAAAAAAATCTTAATAAATTAATTGCCTAAATTGTTATTTAAGATATTAATTATTATTTATCTATTATTCAATGTGCATAGGTACGAAAGTTTATTGATTATACAATTTATAAAAATGCCAATCGTTTTATATTGCTAACTAGTTTTCCACCTATTTTATTTATCTGTATTCTTTTATCATGCATAAAATTGAATTTGTAAGATGTAGAGTCAATTTGAAAAAGTGATTCGCGGCTTTCATTTTACTTGCTTAAATGTCTATGAAACAAAAAGGTTGAGATCTATTTTATAGCAATATAACAATTATTCACGATAGAGCTTATAATTTTGAGTCAAAGTCAGATGACAAGAAGATCACTTAAGAAGTGATACTTTATTTATCAAATTTTCAATTCATGGAACTTGGCAGCTGTAGCCTAGTGGTCACAGCCAGAATTATTTTAGTCGAGTTGTGGTTTCGAGTCCTCCAATTAAAACGTGGAACGGATGTACGTGTTGAGGCTCGCTCAAAATCCTCACGGTGAGTGGTATGGAAGTTTTTTTAGTTTAGTTATTATTAACGTCACATTAGAAGCAACACGAGGGCTATTGGCTTAGTTAAGTTTAGTTTTTATTAACGTCACACAAGAAGCAACACGAGGGCTATTGGCGACAAACCACGTAATTTTGAACCTCGGTCAAGTGACGAGGACGACACCTGAGCTGGCACCCCCCCCTTCTCCTAACATCCACACCACGCCAACAGGAGGAATTTGGGCCCCGAAAGATTTAACGTGCATCAGCCCCGGCTACACGGCGGGCCTTTGCCGGCCAAGAATCGAACCTGCAACTGAACGAAATCCTCCGGCCACGAGTCCACGACGTTGACAACTAGGCTACCGCGGCTTAAAAGTGCCCAAAACAAAAAAGGTATAACAGGGAGTGAAATCAGGGTTCTTTAAGGGCCACTGATTAAGAGCAAGGCCATCTTCCCCGTAATCAATCCACCGTAGCGGCAATTCGACATTCACAAAAAGATACAATATGGAAACAGTTGAGAAAATAATTGATTTTCAAACCATGTAAGTTAAAGCTGGTACCCGCTATTACCCAATATTATAAAGAGCAAGAATTAATGTTGGCAGGTTAATTCTTAAAGAACATGACAAAGACGAGTCCTTCATATCTAAACTTAACTTTAGTGATGGACATTTATAATTTTATAAACTTAAAACTAAACTAATTTAATTTGTTTAAAAGAGTTGTAAATTCTTTAGTTTCGAAACATAAGATATTCAAGTTTCATGGTTTTTTTTTTTTTTTTTTTTTTTTTTTAAACGCCCTGTATGGTAGAAATGCATTAATAAAATATAACATTTGATCAAATCTTCGAAGATATGCGTAAAATTTGATAAAGTCGTCCGAATCAATTCTGTGCGATATTGATCAACGATATTTCGACTTCACGAACTTGATTGTAGCGTACAAAGTTTTTTTTTTCCCCACTAAAATATGGTGCACGAAAATTTTATTTAAATGGTATGAGATTTTCTTTAAAGCAGAGCTTATTTAGTGAAGAAATTCTGAAAAAATAACGGAAATAATTATTAACAGGCAGCATCCTCCATTATTCTTAACTACAATAAGTGATTAGGGGTTTACGGCGCAGAAAGCAAATCTGATAAGCTGGGCAAAACATTTGTTGATACAACTCCTTAAGTTCCCTTCTTTTTAACTAAATAAAAAACAAATAAAAGACATAATTTCTTTTCTGAAAGTCTTTATTGCCCATCGAACCCTCTTCTCGACTGCAACATCACCGGTTATGGATCACGCTATCTCAACTACTGTACCCTACTGAGAACGATAATAATAACAGCTGCATTGAAATATTCTTCAAATAGAATTATTTTTCCAATTGACGTTGAAGCTTTCCTTCTTTCCTTAAATCGAAGAACATCATGAGGTTACCAAAGAATTTTTCCCCAGATGCTGCTTATCTAACTCAACCATCTGGGGGTCCATCAAGATGTATACTTGAAGCAAATTGCATTATAATTGTTGCATAAAATTAGCATTTTTATTTTCGGATACGTTTGATCTTTGTTCTGTCATGTTCAATAAAAATAATTAAAAGCACTGAAATAAATGGGGGGGGGGTATTAACGTCACAACAGAAACAAGAAGAGGGCTCGGAGCTCGTAATTTTAAACCTAGGTCGAGTGACGACGACGACACCTGAGTGAGTGAATGTTAAGGTTATTGACGCAAGAGCCAGATGTGGTTATGGTGCGCCAAACAAGATTTAACTGTGATCTAGACGTGAAAAAACTGAAAAAAAGACAAAATTTGGTTGACAAGGAGGGTCGAAAGTATAGAAGAATCGCAAAGGTAACCCGAGGAAAACACCTGAAATGAAACTTCCCTCTTCTAACTTCCATATCACGCAAAGGGAGGACTTTGAGCCCACAAGGTGGGTCTTTAGTGGCATCAAGGCTCGAACTAAAGACTCGACGAAAACCGTCGTCCATGAATCTGCGACAATGACCGCCAAGCTACCGCTGTCACATGACTATTTATTTGGACCACTTCGATTGTTGTGTGTGTAAAACACATTAATTTATTCATTAATCTAACCAGTATAGTTCACTCCACACCAAGGGTAGAGAACGATTATTTTCATAATTGTATTAATTCGTTATTTTATAATGATTGATAGTTCATTAGCGTCGCACTTAGAAGCAACACGAACTATTGGTGGCAGGCGTCGTAATTTTGGGTGACGGTCAAACAAATGAGAACGACACTTGAGCTGTAACTCCACTCTCATAACTTCTACACCATCCCAATGTGAGGACTATGATCTCCGAGGGATTTAACATGTATTAACCCTGTTACACGACAGGTGTTTGGGAGTATCAGAACTCAGATCGACATTTGGACAGAAACAACACCACCTATGAGCTCGCAATCGACCCCTTGGATAAAGCGGCCTAATTTATTAGAATATTGTACTGTGCAATGCCCTATTGTTTATTATGATCCGAAGATTTTTTTTAACATATAAGACTTGTCTTAATCGTAGGCGTATTCTACTAGTACCGAAAATATGCAGATTTTTAAAAAGAAAAAAACCTAGTAACTAAAAACAATCCTAATCCACATTGAAAACTCTCATTGGTTTCAAACGACACATGCCTGATAATATAAATTAAGGTTGTTTTCTGTAACAAATTACCTTGGCATAATAAGTGGTGTAAATTAGTATAAGATAACATATTGATTTTCCAACAAAAAAAAATTACCAAGCAATGGAAAAAAAAATGATTTTGATTAATATTGCGTATTAAGAATAAGTTATGTATGATTTTTAAGTTAATGTATGATTCATTATAGAAGTCCCAATACTAATCTTTATCAGTAGATCGAGTGCGTGTTTTCGTTTTCTAAATGTTCAATATATTCAGGTTTCGTTATTTTTCTAAATTGCTTAATCTCGCTTAAACAAAGTTTGTTTTCTTTGTTATCTGGGTTTTTTTCTAGTCAGTCTGGTTTCTTACCAACAGAGTTCTTAAACGATTTTGAATTAAATAATTACAGTAGCTGATAAGTTTGAAATAGACTACAATTCGAAAAAAGAAATTACATATAATCCTGCAACCAAAATATCTCGATAGCAGATTCGTCGATGGCTTTTAACAAAAACAATTTTCTTAAAATGAGAGGATATGTAATTTGAGAAATGTTTTACCACCACAATTCACGAATTTATGAAAATAATAGGAAATTTAAGATGCACTGGAATTGCGAAATCATTTTAAAATGCTTTATCTGTACTTGGATTTATACTGGAATAAAATAACTCTCCCCACTCCTTTTCTCTCTTTCTTCTTTTCAGAAAGTCTCAACTATCATATACATCTTCAAATTCTTTTAAGATTAACTTCATTTAATATTTTAAAATGTGTCGTTAGAACTCGGATTACTTTTACTAAGCATAAAAAAAGAAGAAGAAAGCTCTAATATCATTATATTCCAACTTCCCAAATGTATAGAGAGAACATCATATTATGTTTTTGTTTGAATCAACATTATTGTTTTCAGTATACATTACGTTTCATATTAGTATGCCCTTGACATATGTTGAAATTCTATTTTGCATGAAAGCGAAGAAATTAGTATTAAATTTTTGTAAATTTTAAGGTGATGAGTATGAAGACGGTGTGTTACTTATTTTGGGTCATCTGCGTCCAGTATGGAGAATTCACCAATGTCATGTTGCTTATCGTTTACGGCGATATCAAGTGATCTTAACAGGATTAAGAATTTGCATATTTTTGAGAATATAAGAATTTGATTTGTAAGAAAGAACTGAATTTACTTTGTTCCTGCTATGTAGCAATCTATATAGGCTCAGATTCTGATTCTGGGGAACTTTTGATCAGATTTGATTCTAGGGTCTTGAATTATTTTCTTCAATCAAATATTTAAAACTGATTTAGACAAGATCCTATTTTAGGGGAAGGGGTCCTTGGCGCGATTTTTGAAATCGCGCTAAAATGCACCATTTTTCAAGATTTCATAGGGTTGTCAGAAAAATCTGTGAGGTTACCATATGTAATGTAAACCAACTTGGCGACTTATCGCCTAAAAACTCCTCATGTTACTAAGTACCCCTAAAATAGGATCCAATCCTGATTTATATTTTTTACAGTTTGTCTTTGAAATTGATTTATATTTGCTTTGTTTTAATAAAACAAAACCAAAAAAAAACGACTCAAGGACTCAATTTATACAGAGATTTTTTATCACATTATTACTAAGTGAATTAAGCCTCTAAATTATGCATAATAACCCATGCAAAAATATTTCTGAAAAAATTTACTATCTACAAAATTGTTGAGAAATTACTACGTTTTATCTGTATTAAGTGATTGGATTAATAAACTGTATTTTTGAAAGAATCATTTTCCCTTGATATCTTGCACATTAAACATTTTTTAAAGAAATTTGATATACAAACTCATTGAAGAAATATGTTAAGCCTGTCTTTAGAATTTTGACGAGTTTTCTTTCAGTAATAAAGCAAAAAATTTATCAATGGCACAGCCAGAATTTATTTCATAAGACATGAAGAAAATATTTTAAAGATAACACACACACACAAAATGATTAAAAATACCGTTTAGATTACTTACCAGAAAGTTTCTCATGTCATGACGAGCAACATATAATAAGAAGAAATATTTAGTTTTTAAGATGATACAAGAAAAACTAATCTTATTTTTTAAATAATCAAACTAATTACTTTTATTCATAAAAATAGTCCAGTTTGGTACAAATGCCCCACACACTGAAAACACGAAATGGCAGGCATTTTTAATGAAAATACCTCAGTCACAAAATACAAACATATAAAAAATGGCAACAGTAAAAGCATATTATTGACAGTATAAAAGCACTCTCAGTGATAGAATTTCGTGATTTTTTTTTTTTTTTTTTTTGTTGCAAATACACATAAAAATGCTGTAAAAGTATCAAATGATTTCAAAATACAAGGGACTAGAATTCTTAGGTGAACGAGCTTTAAATATCTAAATTTCTAGTTAAAAACCTCAGAATCTTAACACATTTTTTAAAAAGTTTATTATACAAAGAAAAAAACATTGTTAATATCAATTTTGAATTTATATAAAAACAGATACAGGCTTAAAAACAAACTATAAGAAACAATATAAAGGATGAAAAACAATGAAATTTTGAGGAAGAACTTTTTTCTGCCACAATACTTCAAACAAATGAATTGGAGGTTAAGTTATCAACAAAATTCAAAATTAATATACATTTCTTTTTTCATCCGTAACTACAAAAACAATATAGCAAAAAAAAAAAAAAAAAAATTTTCATTAAAAAAAAAAAAAAAAAAAAAAAAAATATTTAAGTTAAAAATTGTCTTTAAATATATATTTTACAAATTCTAAAAACAATTGAAACTATGTTTCAATTTCTCATTTAAATTGTACATTTCACATCTTTACTAACTCGTTTAAAATAGTACAATTCTTGGAATTTAATACAAAATCTTTCGTAAACCACTTTCTAAGATAACTGAATGTTTTTACAGTACTTTAAGAACAAACTCACATTCACACAGCAAAATACAACTAATGCGAATGGAAGATTAAGCATTTCAATAAACACAAGCTTGTTCACTCATCGGTCCACTACAGATGGGAAACTCAAGTTCCCATGTTTGTCCTGAAGTCATTGGAATAGTGAAAGCTGAGCAGGAATAATTATTTGGTGTAGATCGTGACTCGAATTCTTCGCTTCCTCCGTCACAAAATCCTTCAGAACTTTCTGAATCGCTTGATATTTCATCGCTGCTTTCGGAAAAGTTGGAAGAATATCCATCGGTAGTGGAGGAGATATCAGAAGTGGAACTAGGAACATAAGTTGCAATTTCTTTTTCGTCGCTTTGATCCAACAGACTGAAATAAAGAAAATTTATGTAACTCTTAAACATCCCGATTCAGTACATAAGCATTAAATTATTTATTGTAAAAAAAATGTTTGAAAAATCTAATAAATGAATGAATCTAAAATAAATTCTGCTATTTTGATTATTTGATTGGTTGGTTTGATGCATGACATCTTAGAAAAATACAAGAGGGTTATTGACAGGATCGCTGAGATAGAGAGTGGATCCTATACAAGTTTTGAGGTACAATTTCTTTAATAAACTCCACAAGTACTTAAGTTTATTTTCTTACCATATTTAATGGTCTGTACTGCAACTATTCATGGGTTCGAGGTTTATCTCTGCAGCTATTACAATGAACCTCTTTATTTAAAATCATTAAGTGCCAAGAACAATACTTGAATAGGTATCTCTCATTCAGTTTCAACTTACAAGCTACATCATTTGAGAATTTGGGTGAATTAGATACAAGTAAAAACCATTATTATTTGACACGGTGGTCGTTGAAAGAATCAGACTCGAATCTACAACTCAACGCGGACTATTATGAAATGGTGGGGGATCAAAGAATATGTACATCATCGAAATAAAAGATTTGACTTTAATTGAAAATGACTGTCCCATAAACTAAAAATTTTAGCCAAGAAGTTTAAGCTATGTTATAGATCGACAAAATTGAATCAAATAATTGGAAGTTTTTCAAAACTTTTGGATATTTACGGATCTTTTTCGTACTTTACAAAAAGTTCCAGAAGTAATATTCAGTGAAAATTGATGAGATATTAAACTTTAACCGAATTAGTATATTAGTCAAAATTCTAAAATGAGAATGACAGCAAGAAAACAGCATATTGAAGATTATATAGTTATAGTAACAGTAATGAACAGTGGGCGAAATAAGCGTGAAAATTGGTACTAAAGGTTGGAGCTTTCGATGCAAGAAAAAAAAATGCATATTTCAGAAGAAATGCTTCTGTTCCTTCTGAATATTTTCCGTGTTTCTCTTTATGAAGAATGAATCATATTTTAAGCTTAGTGAAAGTACGCGTCCTCTCTATTATACAAAATAATTAGTTACTGATTACTATACTTTTTAAACAAAAATTATTCTCCTGCATGGGACTTTGATATATGAATTGAGACAAATAGTACAACGCGTGTTTCATATTTCATTCACGTATTCAGAGGAAAATAAAATACATTTCAGCAAGGAGAGTTATATATATATATATATATACATCCCAAACTGGTAATTTATAATATATATATATTACTACTTTCTGCTGAAGAAGCTCGTAAAGCTGTACTTTCAATCTTTAACTCCAATTGCTTCATTTTAATCAATGAAATGAACTTGCATAATAGAACATTTGCTTTGTCAGCTTCATAATTTTTTGTGGTTTTGTTTCAAAATTGTCTTCTACAACTTTAATAATGTCAAATAAGTTTAACATATTTACACTAGTTCGATAGGATGAGATTGTTTTATTAATTGCAATAGTTTAGTTTTTATTAACGTCGTACTAGAAGCAACACGAGGGCTATTGGCGACGGACCTCGTAATTTTGAACCACGGTCAAGTGAAGGACGACACCTGAGCTGGCAACCCCCTCTCCTAACATCCACACCACGCCAATTATTAATTGCAAATTAACAAAAGATCATTTATTTTCAATAATGTACGAGCCTACCTATCTCGTATAAACCTACATACGAAATTTTCAGGCGCATTAATCTAAATAAAACTTTTTTTCGAAACCAGCAATAAGTATTGCGAAATGCAATATATTTAGGTACTGAAATGTTGCATCTCGCCATTTCAATAAAGATGTATTTTATTTTAATACCGATATCTTGGATCCTATCATCGACATTAAATAAGTAGGAGAAATACTTACCAACGATTTTTATTAGAGCCATAAAGACCTCCTTTCAGAACATTTAGGAAATGACTCCAAATATTATCAACAGAGAAGCCAGCTTTACTCTGCACTTTTTGGAGAATCCTAAAATCGGATTGTTAGAATAAATTATTAAGTAATTAAATTATTACAATTGCATATAACATAAGCTATTGCTATACACATAATGAAACACATATTAAAGCTATACACATAATTAAACACATAACATGAACAGTTCAAATGAATATTTTTGGTTAATATTCAAAAATGTTTGGAACAAAAACTATATTTTCAAAATTGTTATACACTTCAAAACTAAACTATATTTTTTCTTTGTCGTCATTATTTAAAATATTTTCTAGATATCAACATTTCAAAGAGAATGGATAGCACAGTTAAAATTATATTGTGTTTTATCAAAATTTCCATTTTATGAGTGAAAAACGAATTTTTCAGAAACATAAAACTTGTAAATATTTAGGATTGGTTGGATGAGAGAAGATTCTACAATGGAATTTCACAAATAATTTTTTTTTTCACATTTGCCTTGCTTCCACCTTGTCTTAAAAGCGTTCCTATGGGATATGCATACTTTAAATTTACGAATACCTAAATAAGTAAGAAACACCTCAAATTTCAATGCTATAGAATTATTATTTTGAATTTATATATTTTAGAGCAGGAGTGTCCAGCTCGCGGCCCAAGAAGGGACAACGGAGCGAAAGAAATATCAATATCCTCTGCAAGAAAATAAGAACTCCATAAAATTCATTCAAAAGTCCTTGTGCCAAATTATGTCTTTTCAGACAAGTCCTTTCCACTTCCGTCGTCTCTGAACATAATACTAATTCTTATGATAAGTAATAGCCCATGATAGCTGTAAGTAAAATCAACATTGGTGATTTATCCGCACTGATCCATGTGGCCGGAAATAGATAACATCGCGAGGGGACTCGTTTAGTGGCCAACGTTCTCATCCCTTTTGAAAAGGCTTCTTAACCCTTCACGGGTTTTTATCCCCTATCTAGCAGGAAGAAATATTAGGAAACTGAACACTTTTCTTAAAAATGAATTATTGTCATTCATTTCTTTTTTGTTTAGTACTGGGCTCAGACATAGTCGTCTTTTGCTGAGAAAAGAAAAGCGAAGTTTACTTCATTTCAAAAACAGTTTTGGTGGAAAATAACTTTACTATTGCAGAATGGTATAAAAATGTTTTAAATGAAGGTATCTAATGTGGGGGGAGAGGGGAGTGCGTTCAGTTTTCCAAACAAGTGTGTGTTTAGTGCAGGAGTAATGCTTGAGCTTTAAAGGGAAATTCAGAACGGTTGGGGTGGGGGTGGGGGGTAGTCAAAATTCAACTTTGTTGTCTTTTAACTAATTGAGTGATCTGATGGCTCTAGCATTGATAATTGTACTTCATGTTGATTCAACTAGTGTGGGTGAGAACGTGAGCAACATTTGTATCTGGTGATAATCGCCTAAGGATATGAGTTGATTGAGAGTGAAAAAGGAGATAAGGGAATCCTATTTAAAATTAACATATGTTATATTCTGTAATCCGATTGGCCAACTACCGCTTTGTCTGAACTCGGCCTTATTCTTCTGAGAACCCAAATAAAGGGAAGGGACCACACCCCTAGTAATTCACTTAATTGCTGCATTGTTTACTACAGCAATCAGATGGGACGCATACTTCGTGATTCTTCATAATTTGAGAACATTTATACTGCAAAATAGTTTAAATGATATTGCAAACGTTTCTGTAAATTTAAATAGTTATTGACTAATTGGGTTTTATCTTCCATTTAAGGCAGATGAATATATTTTTAAACCATCATTGAATCTTGCATTATATATTCTTGCTGTTATTTCATAAAAATGAAAATATTATCGTATATTTCTATTATTATCCTTATCTTTACCTTTATCAAATAAGTATTTTGAAAATTTTAAAATTATAGCATGGCTTCTGCATCTCATCCTGTAATAAAAAAAAAGGAAATATATCGAAGAAAAGATTATTCAATGAAGAATGGACAGGGAACTAATTTTCCATTGACAAGATTAATGAGGAACTCTTAACTTGTCGTGTTTTGATACCTGTCTTCAAAGAATATAATTAGAAAAAGCATTATCTCAAAAACATGTCTCCAAATTCAATAAGTATCAAGGAGAGTGATCATCATTGTTCGCGCGGAAGCCCGTACATTTATATGCAAATATTTCTAAGAACGAAGTACACTATGAATAAAATTAGAACTCGAATATCTGATGAACACTATGAGAACTCCCTGAGAATTGCAGCTACCATTAAAATTCAATGCCAAATATCTTCTTAATTTTAGGATTTCTAGCTATCTTATAAAATAAGAAATGAGATTTCAGTAAATTAAAAATAATACAATCAAAAAAAAAAATGTTTAGTAAAAAAATAGAACAAATACATCTATTCCAATTCAATTATATTATCCAACAATAATAATATTGATGTAAAAGAAAACAAAATTAATGAAACTTCATTTTACTAGCTTTAATTTTGAAACACAAATTAATCTAGTAATAATTTATATGCTCTTCATAAAAATTATTTTCTACGAAAATCAAAAATTAAGTTAGATGAACTTTTTGTGATATTGAGCATATTAAATTTAAATATTACTTTCATCTTTAAAAAATTCGAAAAGAACTCAAGAATTACAAGATGCTAAAAGTCTTCCTGCAGAATTCCTTATATCTACGAAATCACATTTTGATGATACTGCCCTATTATCACCGATGATACCGCCCTATTATTACGAATATGTATATGAAGAAAGGAAATATTTTACACCCACTAGGTTAATTTTCGTCACATATTTGTGATCATGTCCTTGGACATAGCCTTAAAAAATTTCGAAATGGAAGCAAATATAGCGAAAACTTCAACTAGTCCAACACACTCTGGACATATACTCAACTAATTATAAATTAAATTCTATACCACGCGCTAATAATATATGCTACGACAATTACAACACTAACGTAGTGTAGTGATGCTTTCTTTACAGTAATATATACTCAAATGTTGAATTTTGAAAATTTCATTTCGTCAGAAGGCAAACTGGAAGTTATTAAAAACAGCTTTGTTATGTAAAACACAATTTTTGAAGTACAATTCAACATTAACCAAGTTTAAATCATCAAATCTCAATTTTCGACCAAAATTTGGAATTTTATAAGCATAATTGAGTGTATTAAAATATTTCTCAATCTTCAGCTCACACGAAGAATATTATTAAATAAGTACATAAAAATTTATGTACACGTCATTATTAAAATTTATTATATCCAATATTATTTAAATAAATATTGAATTTTACTTACGTGGATATGAGAATATAAGCAACTTTTGCAGTCACGATGCTTGGCATATTCAAATAATATAACACTTTGAATGAACGATACTTGAAAATTCTATATCCAATGTTTTTCTGGAAATCGACTATAGCCTTTTCAATTTCTGCAACAAAAAATATTCAATAATTTATTTTCGGTAAGTGTAAATGGGAAAAATAAAAACTTTATTTTAATAACGTGCTAATTTTCTGAAAGTATATCATAGAAAAAGTTGAAAAATCGAATCACTCTGATATTTTGAACAAAATAATTTAACATTTCGTTATTTTATGAATTTCTTACAAAAGTTATAAAAACTTATTGAAATTTCGTTGTAAAGAAACTTTTTAAAAAAATAATTTAGGTGACAAGCTATGAAGTAAAAAATTACGTAAAAATAAAGAACAAGTTGTTTATTAAAATAGATACAAAAGATGGGAAAAAATATTTTAAGAATAATACTGCATTTTTGATATGAGAGTTACAATATTCAAAAACAAAAAAAATGCGTACTTTAATACGTGGTTAAAATACGTGTAATAAATCATACTCGGGTTAAATGAGATTGTGACAGTTGTAAAAATAATTGGTATGGAACAACATCTCTCTTGAGTAACACGAGGGCTACTAGAGAAAGACCTTGCAATTTTGAATCCGGTCAAGTAAGGAAGTAACACCCGAGCTGACACCTTAGTCTCTATTCCCACCCCCCGCCGTGTTTTGACTTAGAGGAACCAGTTAAAGTAAACGCGCAGCAGTCCTCATGATTCCAAACGACATTTTATAAGGAAATGGGTCTCGATTCGAGGATAGCCAAAGATCATGAAAATAAGTTGGTTGTTAGTGAACGTCACACTGAAAGGCAATACGCCCCTCAGGAGCTTACCTTCTTCAAGTACGTGTGGGTTTCACGAACACGAGGAGGACCCTAAAGATCTTTTTCTCTTCCATGAGGCTTACTGTCTTTGGGTGACACACTATAAGGAAACATTAGCGATACTTCTCGTCATCAATTTCTTCCTTTTTTTTTTTTTTCCTTCTTCATTCCATCTAGATCACAGCTGAATATTTTTGCAATTCCACACGTTTCCTGTTCGTTTTGATTTCAATTGTCTCCATTCACTGATTGTTTTTACTGTTAGTCAATTGTTTCCTTCTCTTAATATATTTATAATAAGTGGCTGCAGTAGCCTAG
This sequence comes from Nephila pilipes, assembly GCA_019974015.1. NCBI lineage: Eukaryota > Metazoa > Arthropoda > Arachnida > Araneae > Nephilidae > Nephila > Nephila pilipes. The sequence goes on along the minus strand of BMAW01053525.1, from coordinate 944,667 downwards.
TGATCATGGTCGCGGACTTACGGCCGACGGTTTTCGTCGAGTAGTGGATTCGATCCCTTGTGCCTCTAAAGACTCGCCGTCTATCCAAAGCTGATACACGTTAAATTTGTCATTGCTCAAAATCTTCCCTTTGGCGTGGTGTGGAAGTTAGGAAAGGGGAGGGGTGCCAGTTCAGGAAGTCGTTCTCGTCACTTGATCGAGGTTAATAATTACGAGCTCCGTCGACGATAGCCCACGTGTTGCTTCTCAGTGCGATGTTAATAAAAAAAAAAAAATCACATCACACAGAAGCTACATGCGTTATTGGAGACGGACCTCATAATTTTGATCCAGGATCAAGTAAGGAAGAAGTCATCTGAATTGCAACCCACTCTCTCATCTTCCAAACCATACCAAACGCGAGTAATTTAAGCCTCAACAGATTTAATGTGCATCAGTCCCTCTACACGAAGAGTTTTCAGAAGAATCAGGACTGATACCACGACTCTATTGAAACTACGCCGATCGCGAACGCGCGACCATGACCATTCGGTTACCGTTTGGTTTGGTTTTATTAACGTCGCACTAAAAGCAAGGGCTATTGGCGACGGATCTCGTAATTTTGATTCTTGGTCAAATGACGAGGACAACACCGGAGTTGACACCTCCCTCTCCTAACTTCCACACCACGCCAAGGGAAGACTTTGGGTCCCAACAGATTTATCGTACATCAGCCCGGGCTACATGGCGGGTCCTTTGTGACATCAAGGACCCGCCGTGTAGCCCTCGAACTCGAACCCACAACTCAGCGAAACCGCCCACCGCGAGTCTGATGCCTTAACACCTAGGCTATCGCGGCCATCACTCGGTTCCCGTAGCCACATCATGCCATAGGATTACCAACATCAAAAACAATAAATGGAAAGAATACCAATTCCAATTTGTATATTTTCTTCGAGGATAAAAAAAAACTTTCAATTGCAGTTCTTTTAATGCGTTCCATTTCACAGCTTAATAAGATTATGTTTTATATATATTCCATATTTATCTCACAGGAAAAGATACCATCATTGATGCATGCTTTATTAATGGATGAAAGGAGTTTGTTATTAAAGCTTTTACAAAGATAAAATGCTATTGAAAAACACAATAAATATCTTCGGTTGAGACGTTTGAAACTTAGCAATTGCCTTTTTACTTTTTTTTACTACCGTGCAATACCAAACGAGGCGTAGAGTTTTAATCCTAATTTCCCTTTTTTCCTCTCCAGCTTTTCATGCTCGATTTATCTTGAAAGTAAAAAAAGGAAATCACTTGCATATTTCTGTTATTTTACATGCGTTGGACATTCATTAATGCACTTAAGTGAGCAGCTGATTATGTACAATTCCTAAAATTTATTCATTTTAATTTTTATTATCTATTAATTTTCATTATTTTAATTCAACAAGTTGAAGTAGATATTCACAGGAGCATTTTTCTCAAAACATGCCTTTGAGATATAGTTAATTTCTAAAATTTTAAAGAGCACAGAAAATGCATTAAAATTTTCCTTATGAACTGATTTAATTTGGTTTTAAAACATTTAAACAGACATGAAAATATTCATTACTATCCCGATTGGGCTTAAGCTTTTAACTCGCAAAACATGAAAAGAAAATCTCATGCTTCAAGGTACCATACGGCCTCCTGAACCCACATGAGTGATCTTTTGAATGAATTCAATTTTGCTGGATAAATCTTTCCAATAGTATTATTGTTCTTTATATTCATCAATAACTAATATTTACCAGAATTGTCAGCCTCATTTAAAATTTTAATGTATCAAATATCTGTTATTTTACTTGCATGAAATTTATTTAAGCATTTCCAATGTGTTATTTCATCTTTTTAACACCTTATAAAGCGAACGTTAATAATTCACGCTTATTACTTCTTCTAATGCTAAATAAAAATGTGAAATTCTAAAATTTAAAGATTTTTTAATGGATTCTCATTTCGTACTGGAAGATTTTGACTTTGCTGATGATATTGTCTTCAAGTTTTACTGACATGGAGGAAAAGAAGGGGAGACTGAAGAATTTGCCAAACACATGTTTTGTTTTCACTTTATTTTCAAACCCAAAAGTAATGAAAATAAATAAAAGAAAGGATTCACACATTTCTAATAAATCACAACAAAGTTGAAGAGACAGACTGTTTTTCAAACTTTGGAGTTACAAGGGATAAAAAGGGAGGCACAGATGAAGAGATAAAAACTAGAATTAGAAAAGCTCAACATCTATTCAGAACAATATATATACTCTGGAAAGCCTTGAATATGACCATTTAACACAAATTTTATACATTCAATGAAACAATGTTATAGAGGGATCTTCCTTTCCTTAAGTGAGACTCAAACTCACCAAATCATAAGAATAAAAATTAAATGCATTTCAAACTATGTTCTCAGAACAATTCTCAAAATACACTGGCCACATAAAATTCAAATTTTGAATTGTCTTATAAAACATCAGACAAACCTATTTCCACCCAAATTTAAAAAAAATTAACATTGGTTGAACAGGTACTTAGAATACCATCAAATGAATTGAGTTGATAAGAGCCCAGATATAAAGATAAAGAAAAGAAGCCCAAGGACGAATGCCTAAGAAAGAGAAAAATTCATTTGGATGGCCGAGTTGGGGAAGTGGCCGGAAGTCAATGTTAGAACAAACTAAATGTCATGCAGCTCTTGTGGCCTCATGCACCAGCTTGATGTGACGAGAATTGATGATGAGATCCTCAAAAAAGTGTTTACAATATTGTTGAAAATAGTATTCATTTTCAGGTGTATTTAGCAGAAGATTTTTCAATGTGGTTCAAACAGAATGAAGAGATTAATGTTTTTAGATTAAAAATAATTTGCAGTGACATTCCAGTGTAGAAAGGTTCCTCTATTCCAACCTACAAAATTTAACTTTATCTGGTGCTTGAATAAAACTATATAATTTAGACATAAATTATATTATTGATTCAAAAAAAGTATAGTTTTTCTCAAAAACGCAAAAATTGTTCCCAGTCTCGAAAAATTTTCTTCAAATCATCACTTAAAGTAGTTAAGCTAAACAAACTTAGCAGGTTTTTAATTATTGAATACATTGATAAAATCAGATTAAGTATAAAGTAGTATACAAAAATTAAAATAAGCAAAATGACATTCTTGCAATTTTAATGTAGTCTTCAAAACCATTTAAATTGTAGCACCACCCTGCTTATTTATTGTCTGAGTAAAAGTAACATTTTCTATTGTTCTTATATGTCTCCACTTTTTTTTGCAAATAAAACTAAATATGAATAATTAAAGAAATTATTGTTTTGCATTTCAATTAATTTAAGTATACATAATACCGGTAATAATAAGAAAATCCTTATGTAATAGGCGGGAAACTGATACCATTTTTGCATTCAGCGTTCTGAACTTACTAAAAATTACTGTGAATTCTGAAAACTCGAGATTCATGTTGAATAGTCAGTTATCCCACACTTCAAGGATAAGTGAATATTCCCCACAATTTTAAAAAGTTATGTTGAGATATGCATGCATTCAAAAGCAACGAAAATTGGATAATCAATAATTTAAAAAAATAAGTCAAATAACTAATAACTAATATTTCAACTAAAAATGAATTACCATTAAATATTTCTTCTGGCACATCATCTTCAGGTGGTTTACACTGATCGTGACTAGGGTTCAGGTTACTGGCAATACAATTGGAACACTGTAGCAGACCTACAAAAATTTGTCAAATTTATACTTACAATTTTTTAAAAAATTTATAATTTTTTTAAATTTTTAATAGTAAAGCTTCTTCGATACATCCTGTTACAATTGATGAAGTCTAAAGCACGATTCTTGGGTAAATTCTATGAACGGATCGTCAACAGGATTTTAGTTAATTTCTAGAAACAAAGATAATTACTGAAATCTGGCTATTGATGACATAAGTTACTTTTCAAATGAATTCGTAACATATGTAAGCAGATTCATTCATTAATATTATATTTAACTACCTATTCCTCTTGACATAAGAAAATTAAAGTATTCTTACAAACATTCGCGAAAATGGTGTGAGTGAGCGATTGCTGGGTTTTATGGCGCAAGAGCCTCGCGAAAACTGATGATCGTTACGAATAAAATAAAATTGCACATGACTCTGGTAGTTTAATTCAAGAAATATGTTCTGAAAGTCTGAAAGGTTTGTTTCGGTTTTATTAACGTCGCACTAGAAGCAACACGATGGCTATTTGTTCTTAAAGGATCGAAATGGATTTAAAAATAATTTAAAACCCTCAAACATAGTAAAAGTTATCTAAACATACAAAATTACAAAAAAAAGACCTTTTAAATATGCTTTTCCTTATCTAAGAGCCACGATCAAAATATATATTCAAGGGAGTAATATCTATAATGTTTCACTTAAAAGACTAGGACATATCAGATATATTATTAAAATAGGGGCTCCTGTGATCATTACCTCAATGTAAAAACTTTCTCATAAAAGTTAGATCTCAAAAATTTACTTCTAATTACTTAATTCAGTGATACCCAAACTTTTTCAATTCTCGCACTCGGTTTTCCAAAAGCGCCTTACCCTTTGTTAAAGTACGACTAATCATAAGTTAGATATAAAAATATGTAATACTCTGAGGTGCTCCAGTGAAGGTGCAAACTTTGGAAACCACTGACCTTGTAGCTAATACATATCAAAAACAATTTATTGGAACATTTTTCATTGAAAAATGTATTTTCTATTAACACAGTTAATACATTTTAGATACATGTGACGCATTGACTTTTCTCGAAAGAGCAGAAGAACGCTTAAAATTACTTTTCATTGCTGCCAAGTTTTTTTCCGAAATTCTCTCAAAATCGCCCATGAACGCATTTCATCTTTTCAGAATATCTGCCAATAACCAAAACAAATAACATTTGTTTTATAATGAATTTAAATAATCACTTTCAAAATTGTGAGTATTCCCACTTCATTTTATGGTTTTTCTATATCTACATATAAAGATGTTTAGAGTCCATAAATTAGAGAAAAAAAGATTGAAAAGTACTTAAAAGTTATGAGTTTCTTTTGAGTGAGTGAGTGAGTGAATGTAAAGTTTATTGGCACAAGAGCCAGATATGGCTATGCTGCGCCAAACAAGATTAAACTGTGGTCTAGACGTGAAGTTGAAAAAAAGGTAAGAATGGTATGAGTTTCTTTTGAAGTGAAAAATCTTTAAATAAATTTCTAATTCATACCAACGCTATTTATAGACAAAACTTACAAGTTAACACTTTTTTAAAAATAATAATAAAAATCTCCACAACTCATTGTCTTAATTTGATACGTGTTTACTACAATATATAGCCATTGAAATGGCAAAGAGGAGTAAAAACTAAAAATAAAGTTAAGTAGTCTTTTTTAGAGTCCTTGAACTCGCGATCTTAGCGTTCACAAAAGCAAAAGATGCATTGACCTTGTTGAAATAGTAAACGGAATAAAATGATGTAAAAAGTTTCTTCAACTTTCTTCCCAGTTAAAAAAGTTGTTTAAATAAAATTCTAAGCAATATCTGATTTTTAATGTACTATTTGTACAGATACGATAATATTACAAAAATTTAAGGAAAAATTTTGAAATGAAAAATAATTTATTTGCATCGATTATTAATAGAGAAAACGCAAAATAAATTTATACTCTAAGTGGAAACAATCAAGGATTGCGTCTAATTGAAGTAATACTATTCTAATAATTCTCCTAACAAAATGAAATTTAAATTTCCTTCTTTAAGACTGGTTGCAGAAAGAAATGGAGGAAATTTTAATTCATGGGCAAGTTAGCGCAGGTTTTAAATTTTTTTTTCTTAGTTTTTGTAGACACTGTTCTGTATTCAAAATTATTTACATAACATTTTTGAATTAAAAATTCAATAGGAAAAAAAAAAAATTTCAAAGATTTTATTATTCAAAATATTATTTTCTTCTTCCAATCTTTATTCTTTTGTCTTCCAATATTTTTTCTATTTTGTCCTTATATTAATTTCACCCATTCTGAACGAAATACTATACTTTTTACATTCAACTGCAATTCTACAAAAATTAGAGCAAATAAACTGAATAGAAGGCATTGTGATCATTTCAAATCAATGCAAAGTAAGTTAAAAATTGGGCTTAAGCCGTTAAATTTCATAATTATTTAAATTAATTTTAAAATGGAACTTTTAAAATATTTGAATATACTGAAAGAAAACATATAATTCCTTTTTATTGCAGTCTTGAGAGACTTCTGATTCTTAAGAGAATTAAATTTTGCATTAAAATCATGATAATTATTGACTTTTTTTTCAACTATATATATATATATATATATATATATATATATATATTTAGGAATTTTTTTTTTTACAATTCTTCTTACTAATGCACTTAACGTAAATTGCTACATCCCTTTTTTCAATCGACTTCAACTCATCTAACCTGGATTGCAGGTGAAATTAAAGAAACGTGATACTTTCATTAACAATAGACAAAACATTATGTAATGTGTAATATTCGGATACTTAAAAAAATAAACAAATTGACCAATAATTTGTAAATAATATTTTAAAAAGAAAAACTGACTAAAATGATCAAAAGCACTAAAGCTAAAATTATTAAAAATACTAGACATTAAGAACTGTCCATCAGAGTTTTATTTAAAAACCCCATTTCGTATAAAAATAAACGTAATTACTGAAGGTTTCACAATACATACGTATTTATCAAAAGATTAACTACCTTCTAGAAGGAAAATTGCGATTTTAAATGGATAAAAAAAATATATAAATTTTTTTATATATTTTTTCTTCATTTTCCATGAAAAATGACCCGAGCTTCGACATTTGGTTTAATGAACGACACTTATATCACAATGAAATGTTCAGTTAACATTTTCCCTAAATACATTGCGCATTTTTCCTCATTGCAAAAGAAGCTATGTGACATGTAACAAAATAACATTATAATTTAGATTTTAGTATCATAGATGTCCTGTTAATTACGTATAAAAAAATGGCCTTCTCTTTCATTGAAAAGTAGATTATTATTTTTAATTAATTTTAAGTTAGTGAAAACTTTCATTCATAAACGATGCGTGAAAGGGAAAATGTCAATTAAATCATTATTACCAAAGTTCTTCGTAATTGCAAAGCATTCGAAAACCGAATGACACGTTAAAATAAAATCTTATGAAACAAGCACTAGCTTATAGTATTTTTACAACGTTTTTCTGAATTTCACTTGGTGTGTGTGTGTATGTGTGTGTGTGTGTGAGTGTGTGTGTGTCATCAAATTTTCGATCGTTAATTTAACCAACTTCCCATCAAGCTAGAGCTTTGAAATTTTGGGAATCGTTCGTACTCGCCTAACAATGCAATATTTAGACGTTTGCGACAAGTTTTAACTAATATTTCAATAGTTTTAATAAGTCAAAATATTCTTTCCTCTCGGCGCTTTTAGGATTGGGGAAAAAATTTCTTTCCCCCTCTGGGAGCACCGGGCACTCTCCACACCGCATGCGGTATCGTAAACCTTTTGTACTCACAAAGGGGAGATACTATCTCCCCTTTACTATCTCCGAGATAGTAAGGGTTGCTGACTTTTAGTCAGTAATCATTCGCAAGAAAGAAAGTTTTCAATATTTGGCGCCGTGTCTTATCTCAATAATTTTTTCTGAATTCTGGTTCCCATTCTTTTTTTAATAGAATGACTTATTAACTTTCAAATGCGTGTTTTGATTTTATGAGTATTATGAATTTTTTAATACTCTCACAAATGTCTCTTTTTAAGTAAATTTTAAAGTTAAAAATAACTAACAGTTTTAACTAATATTTCAATAATTTTCTCTAATAAACTTTGCCACCATATAAAACCGTTGTTTTTAAAAACGTTGGTTTTTATATCGAATTATTTTATTATGAGTCAATAATGAGCACGCCACGTTAAATTAAATGTCACGTTATAAACGAAGTTTAAATTGATCATAAAATATGTTTAATTCAGCTTGTAGAAACACTCTACTGACTAGATATAAAGATTAAATATGATGTATATACTGTCATTGAGATGCAAATAAAACTAAGAGTGAAATTTTTATTAATACCAACAAATATAAGATTAAAGAATAAATCGATGAATAATCATAAAGAATGATCAGTTTTTAATCATGTGATTAGTTTTCGATTGGTTTGGCTTTAACAACGACGCATAAAATAACACGAAAACTATTGGATGATTGATTGAAAGTTTTTCAACATGGAACTTAGTCGCAAAATGAAGGATATTGGCGATAGATCTCGTAACTCTGAACTTAAGTGACAAGAACGACACCTGAGCTGTTATCTCATTCTCAAACTTTTACCGCTGAATGAATTGGAACCTCAACAGATTTAACGTGCGTCAGCACCGCAACACAGAAAGTCTTCAGTGGAATCAGGTCTTAAATCCACTATCCAAAGGAAACAACGCCTGCCGCGAGCTCGTGACCACAGCAATTCGGCTAACCCACGGCCAAATATTTATTTTTCCTTCTTTTTTTTAGAATTCTTTATGGAAACCAACTTGATTTCCATACGTTTAAACCCAATTATCATTTTTTTAAAAAACAGAAATAGGTTCGGTTTAAATCAAAATACAATCTGGTATTGAGTTATAGCGAAGATAAACATTATAATCAGAAACTGGTGACAAGTTTTCTTCATTAATTGTTTATTCCCGTCGTCCTTAGAAACAAACGCGATGACTATCGACTATTGCCCCTGTAATTTTGAGCCACGGTCAGGTGACGAAGATGATTCCTGTGAGCTGCCTTCTCTCTTTTCTAACTTCCACACCTCTCCAAAATAAAACGTCTAGCTCTTGACAGATTTATCGAGAGTTAACTCTAAATACACGGAAGATATTAAAGCGGGCTTGGTGATGAATGTTTATGGAGCAAGAACCAAATGTGGTCATGCTGCGCGAAACAAGGTGTATCTATGATTTAGACAAGATGTAACTGTGATCGGAATGAGTGACAGTACTTGTAATGGCGTAAAAGCCAGACTAAATAATTCTGCGAGTATAAAGCTAGTAAAATGTAAAACTGATCCAGACATGTGCAAAAATAGAAAAAAGGTAAAATTTTAGTTGACAAGGAGGGGAGTCGAAAATAGAGAAGGATCACTAGGGTATCCTGGTATCCGTCACTTTAGAGGGTTCGAAACCATGACTCAACTGAAACAACGACGGCCATAGCCTCACGACTAGAGTTTCTTTCCCGAGAACCAGGGAAATCATAAGATTTCTGTACTTTTTCTATTTCCGCGAATTATATTTCGTTCCCTTGAAATCCCGGGAACGAAGTAGAAGTTGATGAAGAAGATATTAAAGAAGAGTTTGGCTGTGAAAAGATGGTTTGTATGGAAACCAAAACACGCTAGAATAGTTTGTTGGCAATGCTTGAAAGATTTTTAGAAATAAAGTCAGCAATTTTAAAAGCATTAATTTGACATTAAAGAACAAATGATGACCAATGTAGAGTTTGAAACTGTGACTACAATTGTAGCTGGCTTAAAGCCAGTAAAAATTGGCTTAGAAAAATTATGCAGTCGAAATGCAACTTTGCTAACTGCAGAAGGTGTATTTTCTTTCGTTATTGGAGAATTGAACGAACAAAATTCAGAATTTGCGAAAAATATGAAATATTCTCTAATGCAGAGAATTAATGAGAGACGCAACCTTAATTTAAAAGGATTAATGCGATACCCGAATTTTGGGAGAAAATACGAAACAGCTTCAGTTACAGTCGATATTTCGCGATTGCCTCGTAAAAATTGTTTGGTTAGACAAGCCCAAATGATAGGGACAAGGCTATTCAGCGAAGAAGAGGACTCAATATCCAACTCTTCGCACTCGGAAGAAGAGAGCATGGACATTTTGAAAGAAAAATCTATGACATTGGACGAAAAATTAGAGAAAGCAATTTACTCTAAAACAAAAGTTTTATATTGTTCAACCAAAAAAGTACTAGTCTCAACAAAATCATGAAACAAGAGATGCAGTTGTTCGACTCGACTGAAAATCCATCACCAAACTATGTGAGGCTTTAAAAACAATTCCTCCAACGTCAGTTGAAGCCGAGAGAGCATTTTCTGCTGCCGGATTGTTCGTCACAAAACTTAGAACAAGGCTGAATGATAAAAGTATAAATTGCTTATGTTTTCTGAAATCCTATTTTAAGAATGAATAATCAATTTATTACATATTTTTGTATTTTTTAGCTCATTATATAAATAAGCATTAATTTTGGAATTTATATGTATCCTTATTTTATATAATTATCATTGATCTTACTTAAAAATAAGTTGTTTTTAAATTTTTTGAAATTTTGATGTATTCCCGAGAATCTTGGGAACGAGAATTACATTCTCGAGATTTCCCGGACATTCTCGGGAATGGAAAAACCCGGGAAATCAGAAACCCTACTCACGACCAAGGCCATTCGGATAGCGCAGTCACATCAAAAATTGGTGATGAACTGGTTGATAAGATATTGGTGATGGATTTCTCAGTAAATATTTATGACAAGTGTCGGGAATGCAACTGAATACCTCACTCAGCCAACTTCTGTTCACGCAACACGACGAATAACTGTCGAAGTAGATTAGGCGAAAGGAATTTAGAATCCATTGAATTGAATATCCAGTGTAGCTCTTATGATATCCCATGGAAAATATGCATCGAACCTCGCACTTGTTACCCAATGACTTTATCAATATTGACTACAAGAAAAGCAAGAAAAATACTTACTTTGAATAAAGTTCTTTTTTTTTCAAAAAGATTGATATCAATTGTAAAATAACTTGAAATTTATCGAACAGCAATAAAAAGTTATTTCACAAATTACATAAGTTACGCTCTACTTATAAATCAATTTTCAGTAAATTAGTGGATACAATTTACAAAGCCGTGAAAACAGTTACCTGTGTCCCGAAGGTAGCGAAGCGCATCGTTGTAGCCTCTTTGACAAATATCCTTTTGAATATCTGGTGAGGCGGGAAAGAGCACTCGGAAAAGCATGTACATGTTACTACTTGTTAGCTGTAAAATTGACAAGAACTCATTTTTTTACATGGCTTAATAGAAAAATGATGCATCAAATATACAAAATCAAAACAAGTTTTAAGACTGGAATGTTAAATAAAGGAGAATTCCGGTTTATATCGTAAACTTTCTGTGCTATAACCTTTTAAGAATCGTTCTGTTTTAATTTTGTTTAAATGGATGTTAATTTTATTTCAGTCACTTTTTTTTTTTTCAATACTAACCTCTGTTGAAAAAAAAAATGTTTAAACAGAATTTCTGCTTTGAACAATTTACGTTTGAATATTGAAATTGGAGATAATTTATTAACTGTAAAAATTCTTGACATTTAAATAATAGTTACTTAAATTTTTTTGTCGCCTTTTAGGATTCTAAAAAAAATATGTCGTATTTTGATTAAAAGAAACTGTGAGAAACAAAATAACCTGCTCCAATTCAAAAAGAAAAATTGATGTTAACGGGATTTTCATCTATTTAAAGTAAATAGAAGTTTGCATTTATATTTGCTAATTTTAAAAATTCTTTGAAAAAAAGTTTCACAAAAAGAAAAATTTGTTTTTTAATTTTTTAATACTTCAATATGGTTTTATTTATTTTTGATTTTGGAAAACAAAAGAAATGTATACCTCCTAGTGACTTCTAGCTAATTTCTCAATTTGTCAAAGCATTCAAAAAATTTCTTTACTAGGGTTAACATGAAAAAAAAAAAATCTGTAAGGAATTTAACTTCTCATAATTACTGCCAAGTGAAATGTTAAGAAGTTGGAGAAAATTTTCAATCTTTTTCATTATTTTAGATTTTATTTTTAAAAGAAACTTACATATTTTAATAACAATTTAATTAAGTAAATATCTTAAAGCTCCCTTCTATCGGCCATTTTGATTTCGTGAACGTGATGTTAATCCTACAGTATATCAACTACCGTCCTCAAATCTATACTATTTTATCTATTTGAATGCAAAACAGTGTATTTTAATGAGCAAAATATAATGAAGGTTTCTAGGGAGTTACATTTTCTCCCCAATTTTCGAAAATATTTAAAAATATTTTTTAAAGCAAATAAACTGAAACGAATCATTAAAAATAGAGGCAAAAATAATTCTTTTAATCGTAGGGAAAATGTAATTCCGCCAAAACGCTCATTATTTTTTTTCTCTTTCAGGCGCACTTTTTTGTATTCAAATAGATAAAATAGTAAAGATTTGAGGATGGTAGTAGAAATTCCATTGTATAAATATTACGTTCAGGAAAACAAAATATCCGATACACGGGAGCCTTAACCTTCTACTAACGATTTTGAGAAAATTATTTTACCAAACTGTATCTTTATTTGTTACATATTTGTCCAATATTCTAACGAACAAAAATAGAAAGAGGTGTGTGTGTTTGCGTGTGAAATAGCATAATTTATATTCTCTTTCAAGCGTAACGAAATTCTGTTATGAAATATCAAATCCTTCGGTTAATTTTTACCATTAAAAATACTTAAGGTGTGACAGGGAACTGAGTCAGTGCTGATCAACTGTGTTTTAGATTCCATCTTCAAATTAATCATTTTTTAAACACCATTTTGCCAAACATATTATTTAAACATAATTTGTATATAATGTGCCTGTATCCGTTTCTTCATTGCAGACTATTGTTATCAAAAGTTGCGATAAAGATAAACGTCAGCTTTAAAATATAACAATGTAATTTGTTATAAAATATTTGCGAAAATTAAGTGCATTGTATAACTGTAAAAATATTCATCTTTATGGAAAAGATTATTCGACTGAATAGTCACAGTAGAATGTTCAGCTTAAAATGTTATGAGATATTGAAGCAAAATTATGGAATTACATATTATGAAAAAAATATTCTTTAGATATTGAAAAATCAGTCCCAAAAACTCTTAAACACATTCAATTATCAAACTCATCTAATGAAGAGATACGATTTACGACTCAGCACAAGACTTTAGGAACCGAATTTTTAAACAAGACTTAAAATATAAGTCAAAACAAATCAAAAGTAAAGTTACATTAATCTCAAATTTCATGAATCGAACATTAATTTGTCAGTTTCACAGATTTTTAGATATAAACTCAAACTTATACTTCGTACGTAAAATTCAAATAGTTTTTGGTTAAGCCATGTACAATATACATGACTACTGTAAAACTATTATCTGACATTTGATAATCAAAAAAATAAATAAATAAATAGAAGATTTATTACAGATCAATAAGAAAATTGTATTTTATGCTACATTTATTGTTGACCAATTAGAAAATTATATTTTATTCTAATTAAACGAGAAACTATAACATGTATGACTTACTCCGATACTCGTATTGCTAAGGGTCAAAGATTTCAGAAACAGGCCATCATTTTCGGGACAAATGTCAGAATTTCCAGAAAATGGGGCAACGGATACAGTATACTTGTTTAACCATGGGGAGTTATTGCTAAGTGCAGCATCTACGTAAGCCTAAAACAAGAAAAGAATCAATTAGAAACAATTTATTTTCCAACATTCCTTTATTTATGTTTTGAAAAATTCAGGTTTATAGAGAGAATCGTTAATTATGAAATGCGTGATTTTCTGTAAAAAAAAAAAAAAAAAAAAAAAAAAAAAAGAATCTTAAGATAGAAGATTATTCAGTAAGAGAGAAAATCTATTTTTTAAATTGAGTTTCCTCTCTATATCATGTCTTAAAATATATAATTTTTCATCTTTCTCATATTATATTAAATTGCGTCTGAGGTATGAGATTCAGAAAAAAATTTCGTTATGTTTATTTATAACTTTAGGATTTATGAATCTAAGTTGACTTTATAAGACAATCATGGAATTGAAATAAGAGGTATCGAATTGATTACGATTTGATGTCAAGAATGTCATTAGCAATTAACTGCATTCTTGACAACAAATCGTAATCAGTTTAGTAGTTTAAATTAAGCTAATTTTCTAAAAAAAAAAAAAAAGATACAATTCAAAACAAAATAACAGGGAAGAATTTGTAGATTTTAACAGGAATTTAAATTTAGCAATAAAAAATGTCGTCAAAAATATTTTTATACACTTTCTATGCGTTTAAAGTCCCATCTGCCAGCAATAATGAATTAATGTAATATTTTTCTAATATAATTTCTATTTCTCCTTTAAATCTAGACTACAGCATTTATTTGAATATTGTAAAGTGCTTTCGAAAGATTTTTTTTTTTTTTTTTTAAAGTATGGTTCCTTTGTGAATTACATTTTTACTTCGGTTTCAGAAAATATTTTTAAAGAACTGAAAACACGCAAATACGAATAATTAAAATATACAAAAATCAAATAAAAAACATAATTCTACAGAAAACTCGCTATTTTTCTCTTTCGGATGCACTTCATTGAGTTCAATTAAATACAATAATCTAGATTTAAAATGAAGATAGAAATTCCACAGAATTAATGGTTAAGTTCACAAATTCAAAATTGTTGTAAAATGGCAGTCTAAATTTGATGATTCGTTGACTTGAAACAAAAACATGATACATTTCCTATTTTCACATTCATTAAAAAAAAAAAAAAAAATTTAAAAAAAAAAAAAAAAAAAATTGAAAAATTATTCCTTAACTTGATTCTACTAAAAGCAAGTTCTTGTTTGATACGTAATCTAAGAAAATAAATGGGCAATAATTTATTAAAACAGATATTGAAAGCATTTCTTGTAAACTAACGGTTCAGACAGAGCAGGAATTTTTTAATGTGTATGTTTGTGGCGAGTTGGCAATTTGTGACATTGAACTATTCGCGGCTTTCTTTTCATTAACATAGGGTAAATTTGTAATTGCATAAAATAACACCTCCTTTCCAACCAAATAAAACGTGTTTAAGTAAATTAGATGAAGATAAGATGTGTAATAAACTTAATTAGGGATAGTGAGCAGAAAAATGAAATATAATTGAAAGGGAAAGATGCGGTACAGATGGCAACGACAAGCTGCAAATGGTTGTAATTACTCGTGTGAATTTTTGCAATTAATCGTAAAATTGGTTAGAAGTGACTCCTGCTTAGAATAATAGAAATCGAATCTGGTATAATCAAGAAGTATCTCAATCCGTTTGAATGAGTTGTAAGCTAAGAATTTATTGTTTAATTATAAGCTAGGATTAAAATGAGTTAAGAGAGATTCGACAGACAACGACCTTACATATATTTTGTGAAGATAGATACTAAACTGTTTTGTCCTTCTTATGACGTCAATTAGTGTTATGAACTTATTGACAGTTTAATTGGACTTTAAGACCTGTAGAGTTTAGTAATGAAAGGCAAACGCTACATAGCACAAATAAGCAATTAACGTGTCAGTTACTATGTTAAAATCTATTATAAAGAAACTGTCAGTGTGACAATACTTCGGAGGTTAAAAAGATCCTCAAAATTGAATCTTTAAGGGGAAAAAAATTTGTAATTAATGTTTATGAAACGTTTTAGGTGAGAAGACAATTGACAAGGAAATTCAGCCAAATACTTTTTCTTATGATGAAAGTTGAAAGGGGTGGAATTATCCAAAAAGAAATATTGCAATTGTCAAAGAAATCGAGGTTTTACCACGAAATGTTCGTCTCGTGATTCTTTGAAAAACAACCGAGTCGCAAAAAGACCAAATATTTCATCGATGTGACTGTAAATAAGTCAAGTTGTATACGTGAATTGTGTGAAAAATCGCATTTCATAAATTGAAAACATTGTATATTCTGTGATGTTATTCTTTGAAATAAATATAAAAAACAAAGAGAAAAAGATTCGGTGGAAATTAATTGAACAGATTGGATTACGTCATTCTGGTTCTTTGTAATAAATGTATGAAAAAGACGTGGAAAAGAATTTAGCCGTAGACATTAAAAATATAATCCTCATATCACTCTATTTATCGTACAATTTAAAAGTATTACTTTGAATATTTCTGTATTTTTTCAGTCTTTCTTTTTATCTGAACGAGATTGCGTAACTTATGAATTCATGACTTTTCATTTTCCCCCAATCGTTTCAAACGATTCGATCATTTAACTTAAGCTTTTCTTACCCCGAGTGGAATGCAGCACAGTTCTCATAATAAATATTGCTCATATTTATTATTTTCCTCTGATTTTGTTGAAGTAGTTAATAAACGCACTTTATTCACAAATATTTTAATAACGATATTATTTCATATGTGAAAAAAAATCAGTCTCGAAAGAATTATTCTGCTAGATTTGGTTTTGTTGAACTAACGTCGCACTAAAGCTAGAGAACAAATTTTTGAAAATAAATTTTGAAATTATGAGTACAATTAGAACGATTTAAAAATGAAGATGCAAAAGCTAGAACCTCTTCAACTAAACTCCTCCGCTTTATCAAATTCGGAATTCAAATAGGTTTAACAAGAAGTAGCTTTATCAAACATGTCGCAACCACAGGGAAATAAACATTTTAAATTTATGGGATCCATAAGAAACCAATCTCTTTGGAAATATGGGTTCCTTTTTTATAAACAAGACATTGAAAAGAACAATTATATTAATGGAACTTACAACTTGATATTTTGATCACAGACAAATTTTGCAGTTTGATAGTCGTAACTTATAACATAAAACTGGGCTAAGAAATTTTCATTAAGCCATTCGTAATACGATATTACTTTATATAAGCAGGAATCAGATACGCTTACTCTTTACTATTCCACAAGGCAATTTTTAGTTAAATCAGTATGCGACTGGTTGTCTATTATCATCGCACTGGGTAGCAACACGAGAGCAATTAGCGAAGGACCCATAAGTTTGAGCTCGGTCAAGTGACGAGGACGACACCTCAGCTGGTACCTCCCTCTCTAAACTTCTATAGTACGTCAACGACGGATTATTGTGCATCAGCCCAGTTACACGGGGTTTCTTTAGTGGCATCGGCTCGAACCAACGACTTGACGAAAACAGCGTCCGCGACCATGACCACTAAGCTATGGCGGCTTTTTTAGTTAAATCAATTGTGAATATTAAACCCGGGGCCTTCTAGTTAATAGTTAGAATTTCGACTGAGCCTCAAGATATATTACAAACAATTAATTTAACAAATTTTAATACAGTAATGTTTTAAATATGTTGAATTAATTTTTATATACAAAGATTCATTAATAAAAGTTTTGATTATTGATAACTAAAAATTCTAAAATATTGCACTTAAAAAATTGGAATAAAAATAAGAATTTATTTGGAAAATGCTTTATATTTATTACTATCGTCCAAAATAAAGTCAGATTAAATAAACACTCCCAAAATGTTTTAATCCATAAACACAGTATGTAAGTTCTGAATTCTGTTAATATAATGTAATAGAGAGAAAAAATTCTGGAATTAGATGAGCAATCTTAGCATGATAAATGCTCGGCCTTTAATCAAATTTAATTTCAAAGTAATATTTAACAACTGAATATGTGTGAATATTAATTAAAGACTGCAAAGGGAAATCAATGCAAACACAAACTAATATTAAGAACAATTTGGCATATTTTTCTCCTTTATGAAAGTTTAAGCAAGGAAGAAATAAATATTTTAATGACTACGAGGCAAAATAAAAATAAAAAATTTAAAAAACATTACAACTGTTTCAGAAATATGAGTAAATTTGATTTTATCTTTTTTCATTTATTTCTATATAAATATAAAGTAATATGATATGCTTCAAACGTTCGTAAAAAAATTTTGGTTCAAATGTTATTTTAATCCATCAAAAACTTTAAGAAAAAATTTTATTTTAAAGAAAAATTATTTGTAAGCAAAATGGCAGTACAACAAATCATTACATATTCAAATGAGCTTATCTTTCCAGAAAATGAAAATTGTATTAAAAACAATTTGAATGAATTATATTATTCCGAAACAATTTCTCTTGATTTTATCTCACAAATAAGAGCAGAATAATCAAGAATCTCTTAAAACGTTTGTCTTGTAATGAACAATTTTATTGTTTTTCGAAAAATAAAATCTAATCTCAATTTTAATTTGAGGAAATATTCTTTCCTCAAAGTTCAAAACTTTTTCCTTGAAAGAGTTTTAATGAAACGCTCATTATTAAGGGTTTAATAAAATAATGTTCACGATTAAAGGCCATTCCAGAACACATTAATTCATACATTTGTCTTCGCATTAGCTATTTATAGTGTTGTCTATTTATTTAAAAAAATATCTTCTAAATGCCTGTTATGTTTAACATTACTCTTGAGAGAAAAAGCTTAATTTCTTACATAAAAATGGACAACTAGTTAAATATTTTCAATTCAACAATTACTATTGCAGGCAAATTTCATATCCTGTCTTGCTGAAGTATAGTAATTATACTTAAATTTTATAATGACAGGTGTAGATGATCATTTTCAAATAAAAAAACACATATCATTAATGAAATAATTCCGAATAAGAATATATTGTCAAAATTTACTTCATTAATATTTCAAGTGAGTGGTAGATTTATACAAAGGGTGCATTATGCAAAGTCTTAATTTATGCAATAATTTGAGATATGTAATCCATTTATAAAGTTTACCACAAAAATAAAATCCTAAATACATTAAAACATACGAAGAAAAGTATAAAAAAGTATTTCATACTAATGAACTCGGGAAATAAAACGGAATATGATATGACATAAGAATGATGATTGTGTAGAACTTAACATTTTTTTCAGAGAGTAATAAATATTTTAAAGCTCATAGAAATTAACAGAAGTATCACTAACTGCTCATAAACAAAAACAAGAAAACTAATTAAAATTGGAAAGACAACAGACAATGAGGAAAATGAATAGTTTTTATAAAGTCACCAAACTCTTTTTGTAACTTCTCATCATTTGTGTAGTTAGTTTTTAGGGTTTTTTTTTATTAACGTCGCACTAGAAGCAACACGAGGGCTATTGGCGACGGACCTCGAAATTTTGAACCACGGTCAAGTGACGAGGAAGACACCTGGCACCCCCTCTCCTAACATCCACACCACGCCAACGGGAGGACTTTGGGCCCCAACAGATTTAACGTGCATCAACCCCGGCTACGCGGCGGGTCATTAGCAGCCAAGGCTCGAACCTGCGACTGTACGAAAACCGCCGGCCGCGAGTCCACGACCTTGACCACTAGGCTACCGCGGCCCTCAGCATTTGTGTAAGTTTCTATAGTGTAATAGGTTTCGAAACTCATTTTAAAATGGAATAAATTAATAAAGTACAAAACAATGCGCAAAAAAATTTAACTTGGTGAAAATTCAAGTTATTTTTATTTTCCACACTTGCATTTGAGGGAGTTTATGAGTGAAATGGCTATAATTGGAATGATTAAATTAAAATTTATTTGAATTATTATTGTTGTTTTAGAGGATTACAGGAAATTTTATACTAATTTTTGAAGATGTTTACATAAGCATTTCTTTGACATATTCGACATTTTCCTTTTTAAAAAAATAAACTTCTATTTTTTTTAAATAAAACAATCTAAATCTACTACATAGTATTTTTTTAGGAAATCTATAAATGAAGTAATGTATCTTATTTTGAAGAATTTGTAGCTCTTACTGAATAATCCTTTATGAAAAGTAAAATTTACACACAATTTCTCAAGTGCAATTTACACAAACATTCGATTTTTTTTTTAAATACTCATATATATGACTACAAAAATCTACTTACCACTCCATAAAATTCTGGCGGTTCGTAACCACAATAAACAGGAATAAAACAACTGCACATTAATGCCTAAATAAAAAAGATAAAAACATATTTAGATATTATTATTATAAATTTTTCAGTGAAAATAATCAAACATAAAAATGTAGAGATGCTAAAATTCAGCAACTAAGGCTCCCGTCTACCGGTTATTTTGATTTCGTGAACGTAATGTTAATCCTATGGAATTGCTACTACCGTCCTTTACAATTTTACTCGTATCTATTTGAAAGAAAAGAAATATATCCGAAAGAGCAAAAAATAATGAAGGTTTCTGCGTAGTTA